>MCJB01046777.1:73728-92306 GCA_002018475.1 Nicotiana obtusifolia
GGGGGGGGGGGTTGAAATTGTGCGAGTTCAGACAGAACCCGCCCCGCATCCGCACCGCCTACTACTAGAAATAAGGCCTATGGCAACCCTTCTAACATCGTTGCAGTAAATACACTAACCGGCCATATAGAGCTACTGGGACGATTTAGGACTCGTTCCAGGATTCAGCATTACCATAGGTTTATTAGAACAATTATTTGTAACGGTTGCAAAACCGTCCCCATATAGAGATATTGTAACGCTTACGAAACCGTTGCATCAATCTATGGAATAGTTTTTAGTTCTGTTGGGACGGTTATAAACCGTTCTGATATATTTGTGCCAACGATATTTTAAGGCTATCGCGACGGTTTCATGATATATTGTAACGGTTTGGTGATCCATTGCAACAGTTATTAGGGGTTGCTATTATTGTTTGCTAAGTCTATTGCACCAGTTATATTGTCTATTGCAACGATTTTTTCTAGTAATTTCATACATTTATAGTTCAAGAATGAGAAATGTTTCCCATGCAACAAAATTTTATACACCATAACTTATATAAACTAGCATTATCCATAGACAAAACAAAATATGAATACATTGTTTGATCTAAAATTCAAAGTTAAAACGGATGAGTTTGCATATAAAAAGTTCTAAACTAAAATATCCTCGAACATAATGAGAAAGTCCAGCAACAATCAACAATACTCAAGTAAGGTCTTTATCACTGCTTTCATCTGCACTGCACCTACAAATGACGATCAATAAATGATTAAACAAAGAAAATTTTAAGATATTTGAATCACAAAGTAATTGATTCTTTATCAATGCTTTACCTAACAAAGTTGAACTATATTTACTGTCACAGTTCCTTATAGCAACAGCAAGCTAAGATACAAGCACCCATTTGAAGAGTAAAGAGGCTAACAACATATGAAGACTTGCTCCAGTCTCTTACTATAACCAATTTGATAATTCGAAAATTTTCTAACTCTACAAATTCTTAAAATTTTCGACAGAATTTTCTTTGTAAATACGACTATTCCAAATTTTTTAACCTGTTCAAAATATTTTTATGCCATACACAAAGAATCCTAATCATTTGTTATCCCAAACAAGAAGCTAATATATTCTAACTTTCAATATTTCCATAAGACAACTGACAGGTTCTACATTTTCAAATGACATTAGTACTCAAAGCCTCCAACTCCATTTCAAAGCAACTCAATTCCACGGAAGACCAAAATAATGAAGGAACATCTAGCTCCTGTCAATTTACATTGCAAAAGCTAACATTTGACAATTGAAAATAAAGGAACACACGCACATGCTAGCTGACACATATGTGTACAGATGCAGCAACCAAAGGTCACTTCACTATGCTAACTGACACATAAAACAATCTGCCTGAAAGTCCAGAATCAGCAATAGACAAACGATAGTGCAGGAAAATCCAGACACTCTACACTCTAAACTTTTATTTTCACAAACTAATCCAAACAGAAAGATGACTCCAACACATATAGTTGTCAACAGATTTCAAACCTAGACAAACTATTGTTCATTTTGCAAAACCAACCTTTTCTTCTCTTTACTTTTTCTATTTTACGGACAATAAATAACTAAGACAAGCAGTACCTAAAAGAACACTAATATGTCACGAACACTTGATATTTACTTAAAGCTAGATGCATTAAATAAAAGGGTGCTATAACAGTACCTTCTCATTTCTTCACAACCTTCTGAACTTTAGCAGACACCATCCTCCATAAACATATTTAGCCACTGGAACTTCCACCTATTTTTCTTCCCTAGGCTGAACCATTTGTTAAAAACAATTTAAACAATAAAGAAAAAAGTTTCTAGGACTCATCATTGCAGACTTGAATTGCCTGATAAATATATCAGCCTACACCATAATGAATCTGTGCAAACTCAGACTTGTCAATAGCAAAACATAGTGATTAATGAAACAATTGGATGTCAATGCTATTATTTACAGACCAAAAAAAAAAAGAAAAAAAGATTAGCCAAACCTTGTGTCTCGTTGACCGTAATGGTTTCCCCTCTAAGGGGATTTGTAATTTCAGGTTTATCAACTTAAAACCGTGGATAACAAAGCGCTTTATTGCACGAGTAAATTGCATCCCTTTAAAGTTGACCTTCTTACTGTGAAGGTGATATATTGTCACGATCCAAAATTCGCTATAGGTCGTGATGGCGCCTAACGCCACCGTTAGGCAAGCCAATATTGATTTATCAATTTAATTACTCGTTTTAGTATCTTGAAATCATAATTTTCCTTAATTGAACAGTATAAAATAGAATTTATAGAGTGAACAAAAATATTTACACGAACCTCAATAATGAATAACCTGAAGTAACCCCCAAAACCCGGTGTCACAAGTGCATGAGCATTTTCTAAAGAGTACAATAATAATGCCACATTTGTCCCGAATGTAATAAGACAGAATGAAATAAATAGTACAATGGAGACTCGATGGACTGCGATGCGTAGCCTGGAATGCAGCTCACATGAAGTCTCCCCAACAAGTGCACCCACGCGCCAAGGTGGTCCTCAATGAACCTATCAGATCCTGCACATTTAGTGCAGAAGTGCAGCATGAGTACGTAAATCAACGCATACCCAGTAAGTATCTAGCCTAATCCCGGAAAAGTAGTGACGAGGGGTCGACATCGACACTTACTAAAGGTCCAATAAAATATTATAATAAAACATGAGCAGATATAAAGCATACGATGATGATGGGGTAAATCTGTAAGTTACATAATCTTCCAATTACTTCTTTTAAGGCAAGAATTTCTAAATCTTGTATTCTACCTCAACAGCTCAGAAAATGTCAAGTGTCGTCATCAAATAAATAAGGAATACCATATAAATGCCGGACATCCGTGGAAAGATTAGCTCGTGAATATTCGGACTACTAGAGATATAACGCACGATTCTGCCGAGGTCGTTAGACCCCAATCCAGAATAATGTGTACACTGCTGATAGCCGAGCGACACGAACCATAGATGCATCTATATACTGCCGAGGTGTTCGGCCCGCTCCATAAGAAAAGGAAGGAAGTTACGGAATTACGAGACACGTGTTTACAATACCGCACATGGGTACAAAACAAATATAATCTTTACCGTTTCTCAAATAACTCGCCCATAACTCAAAGTGTTAAGGCTTGGCCTAGTATACATATATTTATTTCTAAATCAATTTCATTTATAGCTTCAATTAATTAAGCCAGCAACATGAGTTCAAATAATTCAAATAGTACAAAATAAGATCCTAAGTATACCTGGACATCAACATGCTTTAGTTACGTACGGACTCTGGTCACCTCGTGCATGCGTAGCACCTACAACTAGTTGCACATAACAAATAATAACACTTAGGGGTGGTTTCCCCCTCACAAGGTTAGACAAGAGATTTATATCACTCCGAAGTTCCATAACCGGCTCTAAGGCCCCTCTAACACCTCAAACCAAAGCTCGTCGATCTAAAACTATTCAAACAATGTGCACACCAGTCAAAATATATTCTAATACCCACACTTAATCAAAACAATTCTCAACTCCACTCGAAAAGTCGATGAAGACAACCTTCGGGCGCACGTGCCCGGATTCCGAAAATTTTCGAAGGTAAACTTTACACATAACACCACGAACTCAGATATATAATTTATATCCAATTCCATGTCTAATTTCGTGGTCAAAATCCAAAAACACCTAATAATTCTAGATTTTCTACCAAAATCCTAATCTACTAATTTCCATGTTTAAATCCATATACAAACCATGTATTTAACTTGTAATAGGGGGAAATCACTTACTTTGTGTTGCTTGATAAAAATCTCCAAAATCGCCCCAACCAAGTGAAAATGAGAGAAAATGGGCCAAATCCCGCTTTTAAAAGAACCCTCTACCCAGAAGACTTTTCGCATCTGCGGTCCACTAGCCGCTTCTGCGGCTCCCCACCTGCGGACATTCCCATCGCAGGTGCGGCTTTCCATTAAGCCCAGCCAAGTCCGCTTCTGCGGACAAAAACCCGCTCTTGCGGTCACGCTTCCGTGGCGCCCTGACCGCTCCTACGGTCTCGCTTCTGCGGAGCCTTGACCGCTCCTGCGGTCCAGTGCCAAAGGCCTAGCCCCGTTTCTGCGATGCCTTCACCGGTTCTGCGGATGCGCATCTGCGCCTCCAACTCCGCATCTGCGGCCTTTCGCCCAACTTGCGCAAGACCGCTTCTGCGACCCCCCTGGCCGCTTATGCAGCTCCGCACCTGCGGCCAAAACCTCGCAGGTGCGGTTACACCAGATGTGCCGCCACCAGCAAATTTCATATGGCCAAATTCAATCCATTAACCATCTGGAATCCACCCGAAGCCCTCGGGACCTTAACCAAATATACCAACACATCCCAAAATAGAACTTCGTCGAAGCCCTAAATTACGTCAAATAACATCAAAATCATGAATTGCACCTCGAATCAAACTTATAAAATTCCAAACTATATATCTTATGCCGAAACGTATCAAATCAAGTCCGATTGACCTCAAATTTTGCACACAAGTCATAAATAACATGACGAAGCTATTCCAAGGCTCGGAATCCCAAACGAACATCGATAACATTAAAACCCACTTCAAGCCAAACTTAAGAATTTCTTAAACTTTTAAAATACCAACCTTCCATAATAAGCGCCGAAATGCTCCCGGGTGATCCGACACTCAACCCGAACATACGCCCAAGTACGAAATCATCATACGAACCTATTAGAACCTTCAAATCCCGATTCCGAGGTTGTTTACTTAAAAGTCATTCCTTAGTTAATTATTCCAACTTAAAGCGTCCGAAATTAGAGTTTTCTTTCCAAATCAACTCCGAACTTCTCAAAATTCAATTCCGACCACACGTACAAGTCATAATATCTGAAGTGAAGCTACTCGATGCCTCAAACCGCTAAACGACGGACTAGAGCTTAAAACGACCGGTCGAGTCGTTACATATATAAAGCATATCATGCTAGTTAAGGACATGCAATAAATCCTTCAAAAACCTTGCATATGGAAAACTGAATAAAAATCGCATTTATAGTATAACCAAAGATGCAAAAAACTTGGTGATCTGAAGCATTAAGTACTTGATGCGACAATTATGGTAAAAACTATCTTCCAGAAAAATAAAAATTTGACTTTTCTTTGTGAAAGACTTATATGCTTCTACTACTGCTATTTGAGATGTCTCTAGATCTCTCATTTTAAGATGTTTAGTGAATGATTATGATTCAAATTACACAAAGCCAATGGGTAGTGGCGTATCCAAGTTACTAGCTGAAAGAAGAAATTAAAAGACAAAAAGAATAGCCAAACGTGCCTTATAATTAATCATGATATTTGTCTAATCTCTTATTTACCATTCTGAAATAACAAAAATATAAGAGCTAACAAAAAGAAAATACTAGCTGTGGAAAGTCTTTTTATCCATAAATTTATGGGTTTCTCGAGTTTCCATGCACATAATTGGATTACACACCTGCAATTAAATCGAAAAACAAATGCGATTAACAAGAAAGTCTTTTCTTGACATTATGTGGAAAAGCGTTCATAGAATAATTTCCTACCTTTGCAAGTTAAAGAAGACATCACAAGTAGGAAGCTTGAATAAACGATTCAACTACCGTAAGTCTTCTGTGAACTAAATTGCACAGTATATGGGCTTTCTGACTTTCCATTCATCACAGCTATTTGCTTTCTCCTTTTTCTTATTCTTGATGTCATTATTTTTTTTTACACAATAGTTTTCCTAGAAGGAAGAAGTCTCAGCAGAAAGGAGTAAGGGTATATAGAGAGCATGAGGCATACCACACCTAGAGAAAATACACTTTGAATTTAGAAAGACTAATGAGATCGCCTTGCAAACAAAACCCCTATGAGACTTGAGCCCATGAGAGCATCAGCCGCAAAATGTGATGCTATTCCTTGCAAGGATTAAATAAAGAAACCAGAAAATGAGCTCACTTACATATAATATGCTATCTAAGTTTACTTCATCTTCAACTTTTAGAAACTCTAATACAAGATTCAGTTTTGATTGAAGAAAAGGGCACCTCAACTTTGACATCTCAGTTAATTTGAACTCGATATTTGATGCTTTAACACAATTCAACAACAGGTTATGAAAAATATCCTACAGTCGGAATTAAGAACTATATGAAAATGACAAATAGTCTCCCTCCATTACTCTGTATACACTTTAGAATATCAGTTGAGCTCTTGAGAGCTCTTGAGACAATGATAGAAATTTAAACAATTTGCAGAAATTCATTGAGGCAAAGCGTCAAACATGTTGTGGGCAAAACTTCATGACAGACTCACCCAATAGCTATGGGATTGATTCATTATCAGTAGCCAAAAATCTCAAACCCTAATTTTTTAAAACCATTTTCTAGCCCCCTTTATCAGTGTCAATTTTGTCTCCAAAAAGTTAAAGAAGATAACTTGTCAAGTACAATGTAACAGGGAGAGAAAGGCCATACCTTTGATTTACCAACTGAAAGTGACGGAATAACACCTGCTGCACCTTCTACTAAACAACAATAAAGTCGCCCCTCACAACTGATTAACTAAAATTTTACCAATTAAAGAGATGCCGAAGATTAGCGGGTTACTGTGTGAGAGAAATTGAGTGAAGTAAACTGAACTACAATCAATCTTGGAGAAGAAACTCTTACCTAGACAGAGAAGAAAATCAATGGGAGACCTACGATGTGGGAGAGTGCGCCATTGTTAGAGATTTGCCTTGCTTAAAAGTGTCCCTCTGCTGGAGTTACCTTCCATATGACTTAGGTGTCTTCTTATTAGATTAGATATATATAATAATTAAAACAAAAATTATACTTCGCGAAAATTAGAATAGGAAAAACAGGGAGGGAAAAGTTAAAACGTTGCTATAGGCTTATTTTTTTAGAAACCGTGTCCAAAGATATACCAATTGCAATGGTTAGCACAGCCGTTCCAATAGGTTAACTTGTTGCAACGGTTTGTATGCTACTGAACGGTTTCCTTGCAAAACTGTCTCAATAGATCTTAGGCCCTTATGCAACTGTTAAAACGTTGCAATAGACATGCTCTGCAACGGGTCTTGAACCGTTGCAATAGGGCTGTTGTCATAGGCCTAACTTCTAGTAGTGACCTGCTATTCCTACTTGTAGAATATTCTAAAAGCATTTCTTTCTCTCTCTTTCTTTGTCAGTTCCTTCCGAGGCTAGGAAAATTTCATTGAAGAGAGAGCATTAAGTTGTCAGTCCACTGGAAATAGGACATAAATATCCCTCCATAGGGCAGGGTATAAAGGACTAAAAGAAAGATAATTTAAAGGAAAAGACATCTTTAGAGGGTTGGCTACCTTTTAATTAAGATATACGATAGAACTTTACAATAAGCAAAATATATTTTACATTTTGATTTGTTTGAACTTATGATTTTCAAGACTAAATACTAGCTTGTTAGTACAAAACAAAAAGAACTTCATTTTTTGTTTGTGAAAAATTGCTATGCAGATTGCTTTTACCTCTTAAATTTGACATGAGTCAGGATCGTGTTTCCAAAGTCTATTCAATTTAAATAGTTAAAATTATATACACTGATACTTAAAATCCAATTTGTTGATCCAGATAAAACTGTACAAATTGAATTTGTACATGGTTTATAGACAAGTGAATCGATTTAATCCTAAAATGATAAACAAATTAGACAAGAATGTAAGACTTAGACTTGAATTCGAAATGAAACAACATAAATCTTGGTTCCGTGAGCTGAGTTTCCAGAGGCAATAATAACAATATAAATAAGCAAGAAGATAAATTATTTATGAACTTTGAACAGAATATAGTGTATGCTTGTCAGAAAATCCGTGTTTTACAATGGCTGTAGAACTCACTATTTATAGTTGCGCCTAGGGACAAGGTCCTAGGATCAAGTCCCTCTTAAATGACAATTATAAGGGCCATTGAAGAATGTATAACGGTAGGCAGTGAATGCTATATTCTCTATAACGGACCGTGCACTTAATGCTATAGAATATTCTCCATTAAATACTACCGAGTGACAGATTATTTAATTTGCCTTTATGAATACCATTCTCTTCGAGATCGTTGCCTTCGGACCTGACTGTCTTCTCTTCGGCTCCACGTGTCGCTTTCTCATGCGATCATTAAGTATGAACATATTTTACCCTATACAGATAGTCCCCCTGCTTTCTGGTGGCATAACCTTGTGTCACCGGGAAGTTGTTAAAGATACCTTTTTTGGCGGGAAATTCTCTGACCCCCTCTGAAAAGTTTCTGACGGTTGACTAGACGCACGTCTCTCCGCACTTAATGCCCCGAACACGCGTCATCCCACTATTCAGCACCACTGTTACCGGTTATCGAGGTAATTATGGCCACGATTTTAGCCGCCTATTCCTTTACTTATACGCATCAAACTTCTCCATTTACACTTCATAACTTTCCAAATTTTTTAAAACTCTCTTTACTCAACTCGTACTTGTCTTCAACTTTCTCTAATCTTCTTCTTCAGAAAAAACCCTTTTCTCCCTTCTAATAACAATGGCTTCTTCTTCTAGAAATTCCAGTTCCACAAAGAACAAAGGTAAAGCTGATAATACTTCTCCTCCTACGGTGAGCATCATCATTCCAAGAAATCTTGTCACAACTAAGGACTTCGAAGAGAAGTATCCTTCTGCTAACCCTCGCGCGTGGGTTGTTGGTGTGTATCCTTCTTCCATCCGTCCTTCCAGCATTGCTGTGAAAGAAGACTGCCATTGCCATGATTTAAACATCATCGCTCATGATCTGGTGGAGCAGATAACCTTACCCAAGAAGGGTTTCACGTATTTTTATACACATCCCTTCACTTTGGGGCCGTTCTCTTTGAGCGGGGAGCTTGACTCCATTATCGTGGAGTTCTGCATTCGTTACATATGCTTGGCACGAGTAAGTCTTTCTGCGTGGAGGACAGTTGCTTGTCTTCGGGGTCTATGCCAAGAGACGGTAGAGGAGCTATGCCTGGCTCGATTAATGAACCTTTATTCCCCCAATATTTTTCGTGGGGGAATGATAAATTTCAGCAAATGTGGACACCATGCTTTACTAACCAGCATGGATGATGATAACGACCATGGGTGGATAGAACACTTCATTGCAGTTGCTGCTAGAGACATCATTCCGGCCACGGCTCCATCCTTTCCGGAATTATGGATCTGTACTCGTAAGTTCATCGTTTGTCTTTTCTTGTAGTTACAGATCGCCTCATGCTGTTACTGACCCTTCTTCTTTCAGCTATTTTAGCAACTCAGTGAACACCACCTAGGATTGAAGGCTTGGACTAATGGGTCCAGAAAATTTTGGATGTCACCATGCTCGAGACTGCACGTGGAAAGAACTGGCCCTTAAATATGGGTGGAAGGCCAAAAATCATAGTAAGTCGAACTCATCTTGTTGTTACCTATCGTATAGGAAAATTGATTAACCTTTCTCTCTTGTTGAATTCTAGTCTATGCCAGGGCTTAGTTGTCGTCCCCTAGGAGGACGTTTTGGCTGATCCTGCTGACGCGGCAAGGTTGTTGCAAGAGGCTTTCACCCGAACAGGTGTCTCCGGGCCTGCTTCTGGGCAAGTGCTTCTTCTCGGAGTCCCAGGACGGAGAACAAGCAACAAAAAAGGAGACGTTCCTCCGCAACCCAGAGAAAAAATAAAAAGGCAAAAAGGCCGCTCCTGATTCGTCTTCGGATGTTGTAGTGATGAGCGCCGCGCCCGAGCCGGCCATAGACACCGTGGTGATCGACAATGATGGAGGAGCTAGTGATGAGGGGGCTTCTTTACATAGAAGATGAGGACCTTCATCACCTCAACAGAATGCTCAATCTGTTGAGCTAGTTACACCAACGGAGGACGATGCCCCGGAGCTCCTGAGGGAATACGATATGGTGGAAGATGCTAATTCACGCTTCCGAGTCCCAGCCGCCATGCCGATATCATGAGGCTGTGAACCGGGTCCCCTCCGTCTTCGCTTGATGAGCAACCAACAACCAGCACTGCATCTGCCGCAGCTACTTCTCAACCTACAACGCCATCAACTTCATCTCCTTCTTCGCCAACCTTGCCTTCGCCACCAGCAACTGCTACATCATCTCCACTGGCCGTAGTTGCCCGAGAGGAGGATGTCACTCTCCCCCAGTCTCTAGTTCATGGGAATTTGGGGCATAATTATTCTGCTCCCTCCGAAGATCCCCAAAGGAGGAGGAGCGTCACCCTCTCGGTGTTTACCGGATGCCATCTGCTGTCTCGACCAGTGGAGCTTGCTAATTATCTGAAGCCAGAGGCTTCAAAGAAAGATAGGAATAAAATACAAACTCTCTCTCGAGAGTGTTTGTTGAATAATGCCATGAACAACGTAGCGGCGGTATAATCTTTGTTTCTTCTGTTGTTTCTTCTATCTTTGTTATGGCAGGGTTTTGAGTTTGCATTTTTATTTTTGCTAGCTAACTTCCTTGCTTCCACGGGCCTTTAAAGGTTGATTCTTGATAAGGAGGAACTCACCTCTGAGCGAGAGCATTTGTTGGCCGAGCGGGATTAGATTGCTGCCCACTTTCCAGAATTGGAAGCACGAGCTGCTGAGGCCGCTAAATTGGGGGCTCGGTTAAAGCAAAGCGAGTAAGAAGTAGTGAACCTTAGCCAGGAGACCCCCCAGTTAAGGCTGCAATTAAAGAAGCTAGGGCCAAATGGGTTAAAGTCCATAATGTCGTTCTTGCTGCATCTGATCGTGAAACTGCCTTTGCTGAAAGATTGAATAATTTAGAGGCAGCTTAAAAGTGCAAAGCTGAAGAAGCTGCTGCTACCGAGGAGAAGTATGTTCGGTTGGACGAGAGGCACAAAAGAGGTATAGAGCATAACAGAATTTTTCCCTCCACCATCCGCGACCTCGATGCTAGCCTTCAAGCCATTAGGTCGGAGAGGAATAATCTTTCGACCGAGGTTGACCAGCTTAAGGAAGAGCTTCAGCACCGAGCGACTTTCCTCATTGTTAAAAAAACATATTCCATGTATAGCATGAGGAGAAAAACCTTGGAAGAGGCTAAAGCGGGTATCATTGACTTTGATACCGAAATTGCTAAGACCCGTAAGCTGGAGTCAACTACCCCAAGGGGTCTCCCCGTCCGGCCTGATGCTACCGACTCTTCTGGTTCTGGTTCTGAGTTCTCGGGAATTGAAGAAGAACCGAAAGGTGATGATGCTGAAGGCCAAAATGGTGAAAGCCAAGATATTGAGCCGGCAGCGGATCCACCCACTTTTCCTGGGGGTGCAAATACTTCTCTTCCTCCAGGTTCCGGAGATGCAGTAGCTTAGTTTTTGCTTTTTTTCTTTCCCATATATTTATACTTATGCTGTTTAGCACGTTTGTTGTGAGTAGAAGCATATTTCGTTTAAGTATTGTGCAAGTTTTTCTCTTTACGTACTTTTTGTCTAAGTATTGCGCAAGTTTTCCTTTTGGCGTCTTTTTTGCTTAAGTATTCTCGCAAGTTTTCCGTGCAGAGATATATGCGAGGCTTCAGGTGTACTTTTCCCCGATAGTATTTGGATTCTGGGCATAAGTTCTTCCATAATCAACCCTTTAACATAAGGTTTTCATAAGAGAGGGCCCTCTTATGTTTACGGTTCTCTTGAAGATGACGTCTCATGTTCATTACGACACTAGTGTTTGAAGTACTTGTTTAACTTTCAAATGATAAAATTAATTTATCGATAGGACAAGAAACAAGATAAAAATAAAAGGACTTTACTTTATTCCTTCCATTTTCATAAGTACATAGCATCCGTTGTGCTAAAAAAAAATTGCCATTATTTGTGGCTAACTTGTACAACTTGTTCCTGCGGAGTTTTGTGTTCTCGGTCTCGATTATACAACTTTGTTTCCCGATTTTGTGTTCCTGGTCAATGTGGAAGTCATTGTTATCGTGTCCTCATAACCCCCCCCCCTCGACCCACCTAAGTGTTCGAATGCGAAGAAAGCGAATTTGAACACTTCCCCTTAGGAACTTATGCTATCGAGCCAAAGATTATCTAATAATTCCCCAGTGGCTTGCACTTGTGAACGGTCTGGTAATCTTTTTCCAACATCAAACTTTATTTCCCAGTATGAACTTTGCTACCAAGCAAAAGACTATCTAACTGCTCTGTATTGGCTCGTTGCTTGCGTTCCTTGTCATTTAAAGGTCTTATTTTTGCTGTCGAAGCTTCCTTCGTAGTATGCTTTCTGTTGTTGCCTTGTTAAAAACCTTGCTAGAAAAACTCAACTGGACAAAAACTAGACGAAGGAAAAAAGAGTGCAGGCGAGGATCATCAGAAATAGTATCTTTTGAGGTGTTCCACATTCCAGTTACTCAGCAACTTTATTCCATCTTGATTTTCCAACTCATATGACCCTTTCCGGTGACAGTTGAAACCTGGTAGGGGCCTTCCCATATTGGACCTAGCTTGCCTGCATTGAGCTCCCGAGTGTTCTGAGTTACTTTCCTTAAAACCAAGTCTCCTATTTTAAAATAATAGAGGTTGACTCTTCGATTGTAATATCTTTCCATTCTCTGCTTTTGGGTTGCCATCCTTATATGCGCCAAGTCCCTGTATAATCGAGCAACTCCATTTTGACCAACATTGCTTCATTGTTTGTTTCTTAGTTCTCCCGTAAGTATCTCAAGGTAGGTTCCTCGACTTCCACCGGGATCAAGGCTTCTGCTCCGTACATAAGAGAGAAAGGAGTTTCCCCCGTGCTTGATTTGGCCGTTGTTCGGTACTCCTGGTAGCTTTTTGGCCATTTACCTTTGGTTGCTTCTAATCTCTTTTTGAGATTTTGTATAATCACCTTGTTCGTTGATTCTGCTTGACTTATTGTGCTCCGATGATAGGGTGATGATCTGATCCTTTAGATTTTTAAGTCTTCCAGGAACTTTATGATCATTGCACCTTCAAATTGTGGCCCGTTGTCGCAGGCTATCTCTTTTGGTATCCCAAATCTGCAAATTATATTTTCCCAAAAGAAATCTACCATTTCGCGTTCGCCGATCTTCTGATAAGGACCTGCTTCAACCAACTTAGAAAAGTAGTCAGTTAAAATCAAAAGAAATCTTACCTTACCGGGGGCCGATGGCAGCATACTGACTATATCCATCCCCCACTTCATGAACGACCATGGCGACAAAACTGAGTGTAATGGCTCTGCCGGTTGATGTACCAATGGTGCGTAGTGTTGCCATTTATCACATTTTTGAACATAAGCTTTGGCGTCTTGTTCCATCCGGGGCCAGTAGTATCCTAGCCTAATTAATTTTAACACTAAGGAATCCGCGCCTGAGTGATTTCTGCATATCCCTTCATGGACTTCTCGCATAACATAGTTAGCTTCGGAAGCTCCCAAACATCAACGGGCCTTGGAAAGATCTTCTGTACAATTGACCTCCCTTGAAGCTGTATCACGCTGCTTTAGTATGTAGCGCCCGAGATGCCTTGGGATCTTCAGGCAATTTCCGTGCTCGAGATAGTCCATGATCTCATTTCTCCAGTCCCAGACCAAGTTGGTCGCATTTACTTCATAATAGCTAATCCGCGTCCAATACCGAGTGCATAAACTATACGACCATACCGGAGTCCGATCCCTTCATTTTCGTGGACGAACCTAGATTGGCTAGTGCATCTGCTTCTGCATTCTCTTCCCTCGAGGTGTGCGTAATTGACCATTCCTTGAACTGAGTGAGCAGAGACTGGACTTTCACTACATACTGTTGCATGCGTTCCTCTTTGGCTTCAAATATTCCGTAGACCTGATTTATTACCAACTGGGAGTTGCATTTGATTTCTATGACCTCGGAATCTATTCCCCAGGCCAGCTCGAGTTCTGCAATCAAAGCTTCATACTCTGCTTCATTGTTAGTTAGAATACCAGTTCTTATGGTTTGCCTTAGGTTTTCTTCCGAGGGAGTGGTTAGCACTATGCCGAGCCCGTACCCTTTCATGTTGGAAGCTCCATCCGTGAGCAAGGTCCAAACTCCCGATGTCGATTCCGACACCATCACCGCTTCTTTGGTAGCTAAAGGTAACAGTCCTGGACTGAAATCAACCACAAAATCTGCCAAAACTTGTGACGTAATCGTAGTCCTAGGTTTATACTCTATGTCAAATTCACTCATTTCAACGGCCCACTTCGCCTCTGAAAGTTTAGGTTTGTGAAGAATATTTCATAGGGGGAAAGTGGTCACCACGACTATCGGGTGATATTGGAAATAAGGTCTAAGCTTTCGAGCAGCGACTACAAGAGCTAAGGCCAATTTTTACAGATGTGGGTAGTGAGTTTATGCTCCCGTTAAAATTTTACTAACATAATAAATAGGATATTGTACCTTCATCCTCACGGACTAAAACGACATTTACTGCTACCTCTGAGACCGCTAAGTATATTAGCAGTTGTTCGCCTTCCTCCGATTTTGACAGTAATGAAGGACTTGACAAATACCTTTTCAAATCCTTCAAAGCCTGCTGATATTCTAGAGTCCATTCGAAGTTATTCTTCTTTTTGAGGAGTGCAAAGAAATGACGACATTTCTCCGAATACCGGAAAATTAATCTGCTCAAAGCGGCTAGTCTTATGGTCAACCTTTGAACCTTTTTCACGCTCGATAGCTGATTGGGGATGTCTTCAATGGCTTTAATTTTGTCGGGATTAACCTCGATCTCCTTTTGCAACACCAGAAATCCTAGGAACTTACCGGAGCTGACCCCCCGAATGCACACTTCTCAAGGTTAAGCTTTATGTTGTGTGTTCGTAGGATGTCAAAGGTTTTTTGCAAGTGTTTAAGATGATCATCTGCATTCAAAGACTTAACCAACATATCATCTATGTAAACCTCCTTAGTTTTCCCTATTTGTTTCTCAAATATTTTGGTACGAGTCGTTGATAAGTGGCTCCGGCGTTCTTTAGCCCGAAAGATATCACATTATAGCAATATGTGCCGAAGTTCATTATGAACGAAGTTTTTTCCTGATCCTCCGAGTTCATCTTGATCTGTGTGTACCCGAAATAAGCATCAAGGAAACTCATTAACTCGTACCCGACTGTCGCACCAATCATTTGATTAATATTTGGCAATGGGAACGAGTCATTTAGACACGCCTCATTAAAATCCTTATAGTCTACGCACATGCGAAATTTATTATTTTTCTTTAGAACATCTACTACGTTAGCTAACCAGTTAGGATACTTTACCTCTCGGATTGAACAGAGTTACCTTTTCTTTACGAATTTGTTTCTGACCTCGGCAATAGGACGTTTTTTCTGTCTTACCGGAGGGATGTTAGGATCCAGGCTTAGTTTGTGCACGACTACTTCTGGCGGGATACCTATCATATCCGCATGCGACCACGCAAAACAGTTAACATTAAATTTAAGAAATTCAATAAATCTGGACCTGAGCTCGGGGTTTAGTCATGTTCCCGTGTGGAACTTCCTCTTCAAGAACTTTTCGAACAATGCGACTTGTTCAAGTTCTTCCGCTGTGAATTTTGTTGCGTCTGTTTCTTCTGGTACTTGAAAATATCTTGCCTTACAGGATTACGACGACTCACCCCTGGTTGGCTTTGCTCGGATGGGGAGCAGGCACCGGTTCCTATAATTGCTATGCTGCATGCTCCTTCCCTTTGCTACTGGAAACTGAGATTGCATTCATCTCTCTTGCCACCGGTTGGTCTTCTCTTATTTGTCTAATTCTCTGGGAGTTGAGAACTTCAACAATTAATGATATGTTGACAGCACGACCTTCATCTCATGCAACCGTGGTCTCCCCAGGATAATATTGTAGCCCATATCGCTTTCCATTACCTCGAAAGGGTCGTCTTTATTACCCCTCGGCATTTGTGGGCAACAGGATCTCTTCTCGGGTTGTCACGCTCGCTAGGTTGAACCAAGCGAGGAGTTTTGTGGCCGGAATGATACTCTCGGTGAGCTTGGCTTGCTCCAACACTCCCCACTGGAATATTGGCCGAACTCCCTGGGTCTATCAAAACACGTTTAATTTTAAAATCTAAGACGTTTAAAGAGATTACCAATGCATTGTTGTGCGGAAGCAGCAGTCCATCTGTGTCTTCCTCCGTGAAAGTAATGTCATCCTTAGCGACTTCCCAGAGTCTCTTACTATGGGTCACTGCCACCTTCTGTTGGAAAATGCATTCTTATTTATGAAACCTTAACTAACAACTTTGTGTCTTGTTGTAGGTTTTGATAATTGACAAACCATCATTGACGAACTACTGAGATTGCTATGGACTTTGTTGTAACTACAAGTCAAGCTTTCAAGATACTAGAAGTTGATGCATGGAACATGTAAATGAAGCAAAAAGATCGAAGACTGAAGAAGTCGTCATTCAGTCTTAATTTTATTTTAAGTTTAATGTGTTTGAATTATCTTTCGAGAACTTGGCTCAAAGTTTTAAAACGATTTCAAATATTCATTAAATCATTTTCAAAACGATTGGTTTTACAAAATAATCAAATTGTTAATAAAATTCGCGCTAGAAAATTTCCAGAATAAAGCAGACATCGATGTCTACACAAAGGCAGACATCGATGTCTAGCCAAAATACATAGACATCGATGTCCATCAGGCAGACATCGATGTCCTTGTATCCGTTGGAGCTTAACGGCTAGTATTTGTTAGACATCGATGTCCAAGGTAAAAACATCGATGTTTTGACAAACGGGCAGAAATTTTTAATGTCCAAAACTCTTGTTTAAGCTTATAGAAGCTTGGCAAAACATCCCAACGGAAAGATGGGGTTTTAGGGCTATAAATACAGCCTCATAAACCTTATTTGAACACAACACTTCTTCCAAATTATAAGATCAAATTGCTTCAAGTTTACATTATCTATCAAGCTTATTTTGAGCCATTTTCTTGAAGTACTTAAGTTGTGTTCTTGAGCTATAACTTCTTCACTCTACTTACTCTTTTGAGAGATTCATTTTTGAGTGATTTTTGTGTTGTCATACACTTAAGGGAAGTTGTCCCTTGTTGTAGTAAGGGACCCTCATTGTTTACGAAGCTTGTGTGATTCAAGTGTTTGTATTGTAAAGGTTGGTTAGGCACCCGCAAGCTTAACATTGGCAAACATTGTGTGACTCAAGTGTTTGTGTTGTAACGGTTTGTTAAGCACCCGCAAGCTTAGCAGAGATAGTGAAATACTCAAGAGTGCTTCTTGAGGAGTGGACTAGCTACAAGTTGTAGTGAACCACTATACATTGTTGTGTACGCTTCCTCTTACATTCCGCATTTTATTCCTCGCTATTTCATTTTCGCACTTAAGCTTTTAAATTGCTCATCTATATTGCGAAAAGTTTTAATTGTTCCTTATAACGCTATTCACCCCCCCTCTAGCGTTGTGCATATATTCTAACAATTGGTACCAGAGCCTAATTCTCTTCAAACCTTAACCGGTAGAGAAAACGATCAAATGGCCTCTTCTAGAAATTTGTATGCAGGAATAGGTGAAGGACAATCCATGTCGAGACCACCTCTCTTCGACGGAACAAATTACACCTATTGGAAGGAACGTATGAGGATATACGTAAGAGCCACTGATTTTAAATTGTGGCTAATCATAGAAAATGGTGAAGAATCTATCACCAAAAAGGTTGGTGAGCAAGTGGTACCTAAACCAGAGAACGAATATTCAGATGAAGACATCAGAAAGATCGAAGCTTGCGCAAGGGCTATAAACATGCTCTACTGTGCAGTAAATCCGGATGACTACCGGAAAATCTCAAGATGTAAAACTGCCAAAGAAATGTGGGATAAACTAGAGATCACCTATGAAGGTACGTCCCAAGTACGCAAAGCTAAAATTGATCTCCTAACCCATGAATATGAATTGTTTAGGATGAAGGATGACGAGAAAATAGAGAAAACCTTTGAACGGTTTTCCAATATCATCAATGATCTTGACGCTCTTGGAAAAATCTTTTCCGAGGAAGAGCTCGTAAGAAAAATACTCCGAAGTCTCAAACCGGAGTGGCAATCAAAGGTGGATGCAACCCAAGAAGCTACCGCCTCCACAAAAGTAACCTATGACGGGTTAAGAGGTAATCTCATCACTTATGAAACTACTCACCTTAACAAATCTATTGTCTTTGGTGATGAAAAGAAAAAGAAGAGCTTGGCTCTTAAGTCATCAACCTCAAAAGAGGAAACCAAGGAGTCCAAGGATTCTAGCAGTGATGATGAAGAATATGGAATGGTTATCAAAAAATTCCATAAATTTATGAGAAGGGAACAGAAGAACAAAAAGCAAGCACCTCCAAAATGCTTTGGATGCGGAGAAGTTGGGCATATCAAACCTCACTGCCCAAATGCAAAAGCTGAGAAGAAAAAGCCCCACAATAAGCAAAGGGCTTTCATGTCCTGGGAGGAAGATGACTCCGGCAACGAGTCAAGCGACGAAGATGAAGTTACAAACCTCTGTCTTATGGCCATCGAGGACACT
>MCJB01046788.1:0-37503 GCA_002018475.1 Nicotiana obtusifolia
GAGGCTCATTGTGGGGGCTTGATGGGACAATTTGGGGTAGACAAGACTTTAGCTATATTAGCGGAACAGTTCCATTGGCCTAAGATGAGGCGAGATGTCAAGAGAATATGTGGAGCGTGTTTTGAGTGTAAAAGAGCTAAGTCTAGGTCTAATAATCATGGTTTGTATACTCCCTTACCCGTTTCGAATAGTCCTTTGGTAGATATCTCGATGGATTTTGTGATGGGGCTGCCGCGATCTAGGGGAGGTCATGATAGCATTTATGTGGTTGTTGATAGGTTTTCTAAGATGGCTCATTTTATTCCTTGTAAAAAATGTGATGATGCACAACATGTTGCTTCTTTGTTCATTGCTAATGTATTAAAGTTGCATGGTGTGCCTCGAACTATTGTTAGTGATAGGGATGCTAAGTTTTTGAGTCACTTTTGGAAGTGTTTGTGGGGTGCTCTTGGCATTTTGTTTTCTACATCACATCATCCACAGATTGATGGTCAAACCAAGGTTGTTATTCGAACCTTGGGAGCTCTTCTTCGAGCTTTGACCAAAGGGAAGTCCGGCACTTGGGCTGACCGATTACCTATTATGGAGTTTGCATATAATAGAACTGTTCATCGCATGACTAGCATTACTCCATTTGAATGTGTTTATGGTTTTAATCCTTTGATACCACTTTATCTTGTTCCTTTGCGAGAGATGCAGTTATTAGCGTTGACGGAGAAAACCAGGCAGCTGCGTTGCTCGAATTGCATGCAAAGATGAGGAAAACTTTGGAGGATGCTTATGAAAAGGTAGCGGTCAAGAAGAATAAAGGAAGGAGCAAGCTGGACTTAAAAAAAGGTGACTGGGTTTGGGTGCACTTCCGAAAGGAAAGATTTCCGAACCATGGGAAAGGAAAGTTAGCTCTGCGGGGAGATGGACCATTTCAAGTGTTGCAGAAGATCAATAATAATGCTTATGTCCTAGATCTGCCTGATGATTATGTTGTCTCTAAGACATTCAATGTCCCTGACTTGACTCCTTGTGTTGCTTTAAAATATGAAGAAGGTTCGATTTCGAGGACGAAATCTTCCCAAGAAGGGAAGGATGATGCAGGTCAACCTGATCATGATACGTTTAAACTTTCAAAATCATTCACGAGAAGTCAAGCTAAAGAGCTTCATGATGCACATTTGATGGTGAAGAAGATCCAAGCGTTTGGCGTGTGAAGTTTTCGTTTGGCATGTATTATTGTATAGTTATGGAAGACATTAATTCTTAATTGTTTTGGAGTTCTGCATGACTATTACTTAAACTTAGCCAAATTGTGGCCTTTTTGTTAATTAGTTGTTTCCTAGTTGATTTAGGTTAACTAGTCATTCTTTTCCTAGTTGATTTAGGTAAAGGCTCATTTTATATAAGCCTAAATACTTCATTATTTTGATACCTTTTGACATGATTATCAATCAAAAAATGGCAGCACATTGCTCCCAAAATCGTGTGAATTAACTTGTCCAATTTTGGTGTGATTCAAAATTGAACTTGTTCCTTTGTTTGATCGAACAGTTTGCAAGACCATTGTTGTCTTGAGGGTTATTCGTATAGTATAGGTACTCCATGACTTCATCAAGAAGGTAAGTAGACTAGTTCCTACTTGTTGTCTTGATAGTTCATTGAGCGTCTTACTTCTATCTTTTATTTTCTTGTTTCTGCTTTTTAATATTGCATCACGTGGGCCCGGGGTGATGTTACAACCCATACTCACGTAAGCTAGATCACGTTGTAAGTTAGTCGACGTATATCTAGAAGAGATTATCTTTGAGATGATAAGAAGTTAATCCTATTGGTCTTAAAACGATATAAGGGTGTATAAGAGTGGTTAACAAGTATTTGAAGTTAAACGAATCAAGGATGTTGTTACCTGTATTTTCGGGTAAACCTCGAGGTGCTTAATATTCTCAAGAGGTCGTGTGTTAAGGTATTTGAATCATATAATATCCGTGTCATAAGTCTTTAAGTCAAATGAGTTATGAATCAAAAGTCGACATAAGTTGTCGCAACTTACGTTCATAATTTTACTTAAACATTAGGTTAAATGTTACTAAGCTTTTCTCCGAATTTAATTGGAATTGTGGGGTGATCTACCCACCAAATTGAATATCTATGAGTCTGGTTTAGAATGCATTAAACCGTTCATCGATACGATGTCGGAGAAGAGAGATATTCGCGTTTTCGCGAGACTGCGCAAACAACTCTCTATTGACCCACATAGGCGGTTGGGACATATACCATATATATATATATATGAGATAACTTAACCCCATTTTAACTCATTATTTTTTATTCTTTTCAGACTCTAGACATGTAAAGATACTCTCTAAAGGTTCTCTCATGATCCAAGATCCAAACAAAGGGCAAACAACACAAATCAAGTGTCGGGAATCCCATGGCGCTAGTAAGTTTCTTGTTCTTCTTGTTGTTTCTGATTTTTGTGTGGTTCCAGCTCGTGTGGGAGGTTGTTTTAAGTGTTTTATGTTCTGTAAAATACTCCCTCAAGTTTTTAATATCAACCTAAGGCAATTTCAAGTCTTCCAAAGTGATTCTAGTGCCGAAAAACACTAACTGATTGCTAGTTTCACTTCCTTGTTTTTGCGGCAGCATTGGAAGGATATTTCGTGGTGAATTAAAGTCAATTGGAGTTGCTCTATCTGTTTAAAGGTAGGGAACCTCTTACTCTATATGTATTTAAGATAATCCAAATTGCGGCTAAGTCGTTGAAGCTAGAACTTGTGAGTTATCTATCAAAAGGCTTGATAGTAATGTTGTTGGTTGGTGAACTGTTTTGGGAGGCTTAATATGATTATTATTGATGATTTTTGGGCTGTTTCGTGATTTTTTTAACTTGTGGGAAGTCATATAAATAGGGGAGATGCTGTCTGTTTCATCGTAAAATAGGTTGCGGTCGATGTATAATAGTTACGACGCTTAAACAATAACGATAGTATCATTTCTCTTATTGTAGACTAAGGAGTCATGACATTTTCATAGCTTGAGGTTGGGCAGTAAATACAAGGTATGTGAGGCTATCCCTTTCCTTCTTTTGCACGACTCCGATTGTACATAATATAATGAACGAGCTTCCAAAGATATTCCACTCGTAGAAGCTAGCAGTACTTACATTGTTTCCCTTCTTATGGAACAATTGATGTTGATTCTCTTATTCTTATGTTATCAATGTTGTTGGTACTTCCTGATTCTTATAAGATTCTTGATGAAGAGTTAGTCCTAATAATGTGTATGGAGGATACCGACCTTACGTCACTCCGAAAGGTTCAAAATGTTATTCCAATGAGTCCAACACGCATCATATATATGTATCTATTTTAATCTACCGAGCCACGCTATAGTCGGCCGGGTACGGCACCAATTGTGCAACCACCGATCAGTTGGGTTTTACCGAGCTCCACGTGGCCGGGTACGATTCTACCGAGCCTTATGATGGTCGGGTATGTTGTTGTAGAGCCTATTATGGCCGGGTACAATATGACGACGATGATGCCTCAGAGGCGTACGTTTTAAAAGTGTATGTGTATATATATGTATCATGCATTTCATGTCAATAGCCCTCAAAGGTACTCAAATGTTACATGTTGTATATTCTCTATCCCTGTCTACATTACTGTTCTTATTTATGCTTTCCTGCCTTACATAGTCAGTACTTTATTCTTACTGATGTCCTTTTATTTGTGGACGCTGCATGTCGTGCTGTAGGTTTTGATAGACAGGTAGGCGAAACTCCCCCACCATAGTAGGGTGCGCAGTTCAGCAGTTATTAGCGAGATCCCTTCTCCAGACTTATCGTGGTTTCGGTATGCACCTTTGTTATAGACATTATGGGTATGTCGGGTCCATGTTCCGGCAATGCTGCAGAACTTATGTTCCCTTAGAGGCTCATACAGAGGTGTCAACTCATGTATATTTTAGATTGCCTTGTCGGCTAATTTTTGTTGTATAGTCTCTCATGGCAGCATGGCAGCTCGTACCTTATATATAGCTTCATGACAGCCTTGTCGGCCCATCATACATATGTTCATACCATTATCTTTCATTGTTGGTTGTTCATGATTCATATCTACCATTTATGTTGATCTTGTCGGCCCTTAAAGATGTAAGAAAGGTTAACGTACGTTGGTGCTCTGCAAGTATGGCCTGGGTGTTAGTCATGACCCTCAAATTTTGGTCGTGACAGGTGAATTTTAGGAATCTTCCAAATTGGGTTGGGTAATTACTCTAATAGTTAAGTTATAAATTTTTGAGTATATATTGATTAATTTGTATAACCTTTGGCTAGTTTCGGATTGCTCGACACCGATTTGAGGCTATTAGTGTAAATTGTGAACCGAGAAGAAGAGTTGGAAATAAGGTTAGTCTCTTGCCTAACCTTTTAAGAGGGAATTATCCCCCTAGGTGTTTTAAATGGTTATTTTCTAATAATTGTGGGTGCTACATATGCACGATGTGATGAGAGTTCATACGTAGCTAAAATCATGCTTATAATAGGGTAGATTTAGGACATTACCATTTATTACTTGTATTATTTGCACCTGACTTGTTAGTATAATTACCTAAATTTTTAATTGAAATTGGATAAAGGATTGTAAAAGACTGAGCTTCATTACTTTGAGTTTTGGCTGAATACTTGATTGTTAGCAGAATTTATGCCATCTTTGAGTGGTGTTCCTGTGTAGTAGTCGTTAACCGGAGTTTGTAAAGATTCTCTATTCATGTGAATCAGGCCAAACGCGTCGGCAATATATTGATGCATATACGGCTCACGCCGTTTGACCCTCGGTAGTGTACACACTATTCTGTACGAACTCGGCATAAATCGTGCGAGATATTGCTCGGAGTCCGACTATACTTGATATTCCTTTCTTGATGCGAGACTTGAAAATTACTTGGTGTCTCTTATGTGTTAAAGGCTTGGCCAATGACAGTTGAAGACTTTAAATTGATATTATGTTTAAGAATCATTATTTACTGCTTCTTACTTCACTATTCTTGTTGTATTTCATGCTTAATTATGATTTCTAAATTTATTTATTGGCCTTTAGCAAGTGTCGATGTCAACCGCTCGTCACTACTTCCTCGAGGATATACTAGATACATACTGGGTACTTTGTTTATATACTCACGCTACACTTCTGCACTAATCATGCAGGATCTGAGGCAGGTGCATCTGGTTGCCAGTTAGGCGTGTTCCCCCGCTACCCGAAGATTTAGTGGTGAGCTGCTTCATATGCTCCATTCTGTAGTACCTTGAGTCTCTTCCTTACTCCAGATAGTAGTATAGTAGGTTTTTTATATTCTACTAGTTTGTCCGTGAACTTGTGACACCGATTTTTGGGAAATTCTAGTAGACATTCAAGGTTTTGATTACTAAATTCACTACTTCACTCGTATGTTTATTTTTATGCTTTACATTTCTATGGTAACCTACCCTCTTTCAGCGTCATTCCAGAGAGCTCCTGCCGTCCACCGGCTATTCTGGGTTCTTCTAGTGGGTGTTCAAGTCCCCGGGGTCAGACTCAGGGTCAGTCATCTTCCGCACCGAGAGGTTGCTATGAGTGCGGAGAACTTGGTCATGTAAGGAGATTTTTCCCCAGACTTCGGGGCAAGGTAGTATAGTAGGCGAATCAGCCCATGATCACCCCACCAGCTGCCACACCATCCTTCCAGCCAACCAGAGGCAGAGGGCAGGTGCGTAGGAGACGCCCTAGAGGTGGAGACCAGCTAGGTGGCGCTCCATCTTGGTTCTATGCTATTCCAGCCAGACCAGATGTAGTAGCCTCAGACGCCATGATCACCGGTATTATTTCTGTCAGCAGTAGGGATGCTTCGGTACTATTTGATCCAGGGTCTACATATTCATATGTTTCATCTCTATTTGCTCATAATGTGCGTGTCTCTCGTGAGTCCTTGTGTGCTCCTGTATATATGTCCATGCGAGTGGGCGATTCTATTGCTGTGGATTGGCTCTACCAGTCTTATATTGTGACTTTCTATGGATATGAGACCAGAGCGGATCATCTATTGCTCGACATGACCGACTTTGAGGTCATTTGGGTATGGACTGGTTGTCTCCGTACCATGTCGTTCTTGATTTCCATGCCAAGATCATTACCTTGATGATGCTATAGTTTCCTAGATTGGAGTGGAGGGGTTCTTCTATTAGTACATCTAGCCTGGTTATCTTTTTCTTGAAGGCTCGACATTTGTCGAGAAGGGTTGTTTGGCCTATCTGGCTTATGTTTGGGATACGACAACAGATACTCCCATGAGTGATTCAATGTCAGTGGTGTGGGAGTCTTCTGATGTGTTCCCTTCTGGTTTACCAGGCATGCCAGCAGATCATGATATTGATTTCAATATTGATTTTGCAGCAGGTACCCAGCCTATCTCTATTCCACCATACCGCATGGCTCCGAAAGAATTGAAGGAGTTGAAAAAGCAGCTCTAGGAGTTGTTGAGGAAGGGGTTTGTTAGGCCGAGTGTGTCGCCTGGGTGCACCGGTATTGTTTGTGAAGATGATGGATGGGAGTATGCGGATGTTCTTTGATTACCGCCAGTTGAACAAAGTTACCATTAAGAACAAGTATCCGTTGCAGAGCATTGATGATTTGTTTGGTGTTGCAGGGTGCCAAGGGTGTTCTCTAAGATAGACCTGAGATCTGGGTATCATAAGCTGAAGATTCATGCTTCGGATGTTCCGAAGACGGCTTTCCGGACTAGATATGGGCACTATGAGTTTCTAGTTATGTCCTTTGGCTTGACCAACGCCCTGGCAACGTTTATGATCTGATGAACCGGGTGTTCATTGTCTTCATTGATGACATATTGATCTACTCGCGTAGTATGGAGGAGCACGAGCAGCATTTGAGAGTTGTACTTCTGACCTTGCAGGAATGGAAGCTATATGCTAAGTTCTCTTGGGGTTTCTTGGGGTTAGCATGTTATTGTAGTCGGTTTACGAAGGGCTTCTCATCTGTTGTGGCACCTTTGACTAGATTGACCTTGAAGGGTGCTCCGTTCTGATGATCTAATAATTGCGAGGCGAGCTTTCACAAGCTCAAGACCGCATTGACTAAAACACATGTGTTAGTGTTACCGCCCAATTCGGGGATGTATATTGTGTATTGGGACACTTCACGCATTGGCCTGGGTTGTGTATTGATGCAGGGGGAGATTTATTGCATATGCTTCACGTCAGCTAAAGCCCCACGAGAAGAATTACCCCGTACATGATTTGGAGAGGCCACGTTATTCATGCTCTCAAGAATCTTGAGGCATTATCTTTATGGGGTGTCTTGTGAGGTTTACACCGATCATCGCAGCTTACAGCATTTGTTTAAGCAGAATGATCTTAATTTGAGGTGACGTAAGCGGCTTGAGTTACTGAAGGACTATGATATTACCATTCTTTATCATCTGGGCTACGCGAATGTAGTTGCAGATGCCATGAGCAAAGAGGCCGAGAGTATGGGTGGTTTGGCATTCATTTCAGTAGAGGAGAGGTCATTGGCTTTGGACATTCAGTCCTTGGCTAACAAACTTTTGAGGTTGGATATTTCAAAGCCCAGTCGAGTTCTTGGATGTGTTGTGGCTCAACCTTCATTATTTGAGCGGATCAAGGCTTGTTAGTAGGATGATCCGCACTAGCTGGTTCTTAGAGAGATGGTACTACAGGGTGGTTCCAAGGAATACTATCACTGATGATGGTGTTCTGCGACTCTAGGGTTGTCTATGTGTTCTTAATGTTGATGGGTTGAGGGAGAAGATTCTAGAGGAGGCACATGGTTCTTGGTATTCTTTTCATCCAGGTGCTACAAAGATGTATCGCGACCTGAGGCAGCATTAGTAGTGGCGGCGGATGAAGAAGGACATAGTTCAATATATAGCGAGATGGCTAAATTGCCAGCAGGTTAAGTATGAGCACCAGAGGCCAGGTGGCCTACTTCATCAAATGGTTATATCGGAGTGGAAATAGGAGCACATCACTATGGACTTCGTAGTTAGATCGCCGTGGATGTTGCGGTAGTTTGATGTCGTTTGGGTCATTGTCGACAGGCTGACAAAGTCGGCATACTTTATTCCGGTTGTGACTAAATACATTTCCACGAGATTGGCCCAGAATTACATTCAGGAGATTGTCCGGTTGCATAGTGTGCCTATTTCCATCATTTCAAATAGAGGCCCTCTATTCCCTTCGCATTTATGGAGAGTAGCACAGAGTGAGTTGGGTACCCGAGTAGAGCTCAGCACAACCTTTCATATGCAAACCTCGGACAGTCGGAGCAGACAATTCAAATCCTCAGAGCGTGTGTGATTGAATTCGGAGGGCAGTGGGATCGATTTTTGCCTCTGGCCGAGTTTGTTAATAACAATAATTATCAGTCAAGCATCGAGATGGCTCCATTTGAGGCCTTATATGGTCGGCGATGTCGTTCACCCATCGGATAGTTCGAGCCCAGCGAGGCTAGTTTTTATGGCACTGATTTAGTGAAGGATGCCTTGGAGAAGGTAAAGTTGATTCAGGCGCGACTTCGCACAGCACAGTCCAGAAAGAAGAGTTATGTGGATCAGAAGGCGCGTGATTTATCATTTATGGTAAGCGAGAAGGTTCTCTTGAAAGTCTCGCCGATGAAGGGTATCATATAGTTCAAAAAAAGGGCAAGCGGAGCCTAAGGTTTATTGGCCCATTTGAGGTGTTGAGGAGAGTTGGGGATGTTGCTTATGAGCTTGCTTTACCTCCCAGCCTTTCGGGAGTTCTTCTGGTTTTCCATGTGTCTATGCTCTGGAAGTACCATGCCGACAGGTCGCATGTATTAGATTACAGCATGGTCCAAGTAGATGAGAGCTTGGGTTATGATGAGGAGCCAGTTGCCATTGCCGACCGACAGATTCGCTAGTTGAGATCTAAGAAGATTTCTGCGGTAAAGGTCCAGTGGAGGGGGTTAACCAATCGAGAAGGTGGCTTGGGAGATCAAGGAGGACACGCGGAGATATCCATACTTATTCAACACTCATGGCAAGATTCTAGACTCGTTCGATGACGAACGTTTGTTTAAGAGGTGGAGAATGTAGTGACCCGATCGGTTGTTATTCTTTCTAGATCTCCATTCCCCTAACTAAGACTCCCCGTTTGTGCTTTTACTTTTGATGCCTTTCGGGGATGGTTTGTTTGGGTTTGGAAGTGTTCGGGTTGAAACAAGAACGCTTGGTTCTTTAGGCCTAAGATGGCCAAATTTGACTTCAGTCAACATTTTGAGTAAACGACCTCGAAACCTGGATTTGGTGATTCCAATAGGTTCTTTTGATAATTTTGGACTTGGGCGTGTGTTCGGATCGAGTTTCGGATGACCCGGGAGTGATTCAGTGCCTAATTTTGAAAGTTGGCGCATTGAAGGTTTTGAAGTTCTTTAAATTTGGTTTGAAGTAGACTTTGTTGTTATCGAGGTCCATTTTTGATTCAAAGCTCGAGGATAGGTCAGTACGGTGATTTATGACTTCTACACAAAATTTTGTGTAATTTCGAGTTGTCAATGTAAAATTCGATGCGTTCGGACCTAGTTGAAAAGTTTGAAGTTCATAAGTTGATTTAATTTGGTTTTGGGGGGCGATTCTTAGTTTTGATGTCATTTTACGTGTTTTGGGGGTTCGAGCATGTCCATGTTATGTTTATGGACTTGTTGGTGTAGTTGCACAGGGTCCCGAGTGGCTCAGGTGTGTTTCCGACCGCTCGAAGCTAAGTCCAAAACTGCTGAGTTCCTGGTTCTGGTTTCCTTCTCCACGAAAGATGCCCTCACGTTCGCGATGAAGGAAATGGTGGCTGGGGTTTTTTTTTCTACGTGTTCACGTTAAGAGGGTCGCGATCACGAAGCTTTGGGGCATTGGCCTCCGCGTTTTGTGATTTACTGTTCACGTTCGCGTAGAAGGCCTGAGCTTGGGGAGCGTTCGGGAAGGGAGGCTCACATTTGCGATGAGCGGGTGGCTCACTGAATCACGTTCACGTGAGTCTTCTCGTGATCGCGAAGAAGCTTTTTTGGGGGCTTGGGCAGTTTTTCCTTCACGATCGCGAAAGAGGAAGACCTAGGTAGAGACTTGTTTTTAAATCGGGTCAGAGGCATATTATCTCTCATTTCATTTTTGGTTAGCCGATTTTGGAGCTCCTGGTGAGGGATTTTTCACCTAGCATTGTAAGGTAAGTAATAACTACTTAATGTGAGTTTAATACACGGATTATGAGTTGATTTTAACATGTAAATTATGAAAATAATAGGATTTTATTGAAAAATCTAGGTTTTGATAAAAATGGGATTAGACCACGAAAATAATTATGGAATTTAGTATTATATATTTTTGTTCGTGAGGTTGTGGGTAACATAATATATTTTTTTAAATAGTTAAATAATTTAAAAAATTCCGGAATCCAGGCATGTGGGCTTGGGGGTGAATTTACGAATATTCCAAATTGGGTTGGGTAATTACTATAATAGTTAAATTATAAACTTTTGAGTATATACTGATTAGTTTGTACAACCTTTGGCTAGTTTCGGATTGTTCAACACTGATTTAAGGCTATTCGTGTGAATTGTGAACCGGGAAGAGGACTTGGAAACGAGTTAAGTCTCTTGCCTAATCTTGTAAGAGAGAATTATCCCCATAGGTGTTTTAAATGGTTATTTACTAATAATTGTGGGTGCTACGTACGCACGATATGACGAGAGTTCGTACATAGCTAAAATCATGCTTATGTTCGGGTATATTTAGGACTTTACCATGTATTACTTGTATTATTTGCACCCGACTTGTTAGTTTAATTACCTAAATTTATAATTGAAATTAGATAAAGGTTTGGAAAGGACTAAGATTCATTACTTTGAGTTTTGGCGGAATACTTGATTGTTAGCGGAATTTATGCCTTCTTTGAGTAGTATTCCTATGTAGTAGTCGTTGATCGGAGTAGAGAATTCTCTATTCCTGT
This sequence comes from Nicotiana obtusifolia, assembly GCA_002018475.1. Classification (NCBI taxonomy): domain Eukaryota; kingdom Viridiplantae; phylum Streptophyta; class Magnoliopsida; order Solanales; family Solanaceae; genus Nicotiana; species Nicotiana obtusifolia. The sequence continues at coordinate 11,021 of MCJB01046788.1, forward strand.
AGATTGGGCCGAATGTCTTGGTAGTATATTAAATGCATCTGTGGTTCGCGCCGATCGACACTCGGCAGTGTACACACTATTCTGTATCCGGCCATACAACCTTAGCATAAATCGTGTGTGATATTGCTCGGAGTCCGATTATACTTGATATTCATTTGTGAATTTGAGAATTGAAAATTACTTGGTGTCTCTTATGTGTTAAAGGCTTGGCATGTGACAGTACGAGACTTTAAATTGACATATGTTTAAGAATCATTAGTTACTGCTTCTTATTTCACTGTTATTGTTGTATTTCATGCCTACTTATGATTTCTACATCTTATTTATTGACCTTTAGTATGTGTCGATGTTGACCCCTCGTCACTACTTCTTCGAGGTTAGACTAGATACTTACTGGGTACATGTTGTTTATATACTCACGCTACAGTTTTGCGCTAATCGTGCAGGATCAGAGGTAGGTGCATCTGGTGGCAAGTGAGGTGCGTATCTCCGCTACCCGGAGACTATAGATGAGCTGCTTCCTATGCTCTGTTCTGGAGCACCCGGAGTCTCTTCTTTGTTGTATTTATTTTTCTGTCTATCTTACTTGTTCTGAACTTTGGCTCTTGACCGGCTGAGAGCCAAGGCCATCGAAATTTGACTAATTGATCTTTCTCATTGCAAGCACTGCCCGTGGTCATCTGAAATCCTTGGGAACTCTGATGGACTAAAATTTTGGGTTCTACTGCTCTCTATTAATGTTTGGAGTACTGTTGAGACTGTTCTTCTTATTTATTTGTTTGTCAATTGGTAATGGGTAAGTTCTTTGGCCTTCACAGTTTCATCCTCTTTCGTTTGTGTTCATACTCTGAATACTCATACCACTGAAACTTTTGTGAATCAATATGTTTCTATGCCATCTTTGTTTGTAGCCTTATTGGCTATGAAGTTGTTTTGTGACTCTGAACTTTTTCTAGCATTTGAACTTGCCTAAAATTCCCAACTCTGATATATGTCTATTACATGTGTTCAATATGAATGATTTTTGGCTCTCTTAAGCTCGTTTAGCCTAGTGTGTTTGTGCCTGAAATCTTATATCTGCTGCATGGCATGAGTTTGCCTCTCTGCCTTGTTTTGAACTCGTGTGATTTAACCAATTCATGCCCGAAATATGTTCTAATCCCTATGGAATCATTGATTTGTATCTTGATATTTCCTAAAACTAATATTTTGTCATATTGTCATGCCAAGCATGCTTTCCTGTTACTTAATGTGTGCTCTCTGAATTTTTGTCTTTAATCATGTGTTCTCTAATACTACCTAAGACTTTAGGATGAAATAACTAGCCTCTCCTCCTATATGTGGCCAACTGGTACCAGGTTTAATACTCGCCTGTCTTGCTTCTGAAAATTGACATGCCACTTATATTGTGACTGATTTTCAGCATACTAAAGTTTTCCCCTACTTAATTAAGTAATTGCTTGATCATGAACTTGTTCTGTTTTGCTATTCCTTTCATTAGGCTTTTCATGATAGACAATTTCATGTGAAGGTTATGCTTTGCTTGTTTCTTGTTTGTGATTCTGCTAGATCTTTATCTAAGATTCGATAGGTTGATTCTGAATCATGCTTCATTTTGAAACTCTTTGGAATGGTTAACTATCCTATGGTGGCCAATCCTGTCACTCTTATACTTTCTTTCTAGAATTGCAAGCATAAACTTGACTCATGTGTGTCTTGTGTGCCTTTTAGTATAGCCTGTTCCTTTTTATATGTCTTGGCTAGAGCTGCTGTTAGCTATATCTTTAAGAACTAAGTGTTTAAGTTGTTTACTTAAATTCTATAAGTATTTTGTCACATGTATGGCTGAATTTGGCATCCATTTGTGTAAGTAAATTATTCATTTGGGCCTGGCATGTTGGGTCTGTTTTTGTACTGGAGGTCTGAAATGCACTGTTCGCATATGGAGTTTGGGCATGTTGTCCCTGCGAAGTTCTATGCATATTTGAAGGCCCAGATGTGTAACTGGGTTATTCTATATTTGTAATTGGGTTTGAGCTTCTTCAATATGGTCTGTAATAACTTGTAAAACTGAATAATTGAGAAATTAGTGGAAAGGGGGAACTGAGATACTTTATCTTTTGCATGGATTAGTAGAGATCATGCCTATAGGATCTTAATTGTTTTGTTTTTCTTGCCTCATTATCTGGAATTATATGCACACATGTTATTCCCTCAGAAAACATGACTTAGGGTCTATATAATGACTTGAATGGTTAGAGAGCATGCATATATGATCTAAATTGGACTTCTTGTACTTAGATATTATGCCTATAGGGGGTCAATACAAATAACTGAAACTATGTGCTTGGTATTTCTTTCAAATATGTGACTCGTCTAGACACCATTTCCATATGATTTCAATATAGATTATCCAAGTTATCATCGTTGTTATTCTCCTTTTGTCATACAGCCCGTCTAGAACGCATGCCTATAGAGACAAATGAATAATTCTGCATTTTCAACTACTTCATTGCCCAGACGCGAATCATTTAGAGATCATATATATTGGATGCTACTACACACCTAGAAAGCATGACTATATGATTCTTTAATAGAACTATGTATTAAAATAGCCTCTTCGTCAAAACTGGTCACCTAGAAATTCTACCAAAAGAAATTTCACTAATTGCTGAGTGGTTTAAATCGCATAAAAACCATGCCTCTAGGTCTTGAACAATTTATCATGCCGTAACTCCAAACATGCCTATCTATATTTGTCCGCTTAACTAATCAGAATATAGCTGGTATAAGTCATAATTGTCCTCCTAATTGGTTACGTGCACCAGAGTCTATATGAGGAGGTAAACTTGAGCCTTTTGTATTGTTTATGTGTAGTCCTATTTGTTTTGATTGTGCGCTTAGTTTCCTAATTTTTTAGCAGCCTAAGGGAAGTCTAGAACTACCAAAGTAGTAGGTTCAAAAACCTCCTGGATCATAGGAAAGGGACGGATAGTGCACGTATAGGACGCGACCGATAATTGAATTAGCGCGCATTTAAGTAACAACTTTAACATAATAATCAGGTACCAGGAGATGATAGTTTGTGCCCGCCGAATAATATGAGCAAACCCTACCCTAAGGGAGTTGCGAAGTACATTTATGTTGCATGGGGTGATCCTTTAGGCTAGAAAACATTGGACCCCCTTCCCTTTATATGCTTGTTGTTCACACTTAGTCATTAAGCATAGATCGATGCAGTTGTGTCCCTATAACCTCTAAGACTTGTACTGATTTAGTTTATATCTTATGCTATTTTCTTTACACTTGTTACAATAGACCTTAAAATTTCTATATCCTTTTTATGACCAGTTAGCTTAATTATAATTCAATAATCCACATAGCGTAAACTTCGGCCGAGACCCATAGTTGTGGACCTCGAAGAGTGCCTAACACTTTCTCTTTGAAGTAACTTGAGTCCTTACCCGATCTTTGGTGACATAGACTAATCAAACAGAGTTATTTGCGGATAGGTGTCGTACCACACCTTAAAAATCGTTAGGTGGCGACTTTTCTCTTTTAATACCCACTTAAAAGAGTGGTCACTTGTCGAAGCCCAAGTTCGAGAGAAAAAGGGGCTCGACAGCGTGGAGACTCTACTTGGGATTTACACTTAGGCTCTTATCATAATGAAGTTGTGTTATGTGGATTATTTCCCTTAGTTGTTTAAATTTCTATGACATGCACGTCTCTTCCCTTATTTTCCTTTATTTGTTTAAATTGTTATGACATGCATATCCTTTCCTTTATTTTTTTAAATTGCTATGACATGCACATCCCTTCCCCTATTTTCCTTATTTGTTTAAATTACTATAACATGACATCCCTTCCCCGTTTCCCTTTATTGCTATGATATGTATGACATCTCTCCGTTTCCTTCATCTTATCTAAGACTACTATATCACGACACTCCCATCCATATTTCCCTATCTTCTTCATTAAGTGACTTCTCTATTTTGTCTTCCTTTTCTTTTCTCTTCTTTTCCTTCTCATATTCATCTTTACCATATTATTTGCTATTTTATGCACTTTTATCATGCAAATACTTGACAACATGTTACTATTTCTTCATAAAGCATGTTCCACATCGTACTCCACTCGTGCTTATTATCAACGTATCGTCGCTTAATGAGTGTCCGCGCTTTCCTGAAAAACACCTTTTTAAATCGAAAAGGCTTATTTGCGGTAGACTAGTCAGCAGTGCATTCGATGGTCTCGTGCCTTTCCCTCTCAAGTTGTCCACTTGAGAGTACCAGTCTAGACCTTTCTAGAAAACCCCACTTCGATTTGAACTGTACATGCGTCATGCCAAACCTTGTACGGATTGAGACGTAATTGACGTAACAACCCGCTTAGATGAACTTTTGTCCAAGTCAACGAGATTTCCATAATCCCAATGGGCATACTATGTGCATTAGTTCAAGAAAACGTGCCAACATGTTGATCATTATTGCTTAAATATTTGAATCTGGAGGGGGAAAGGGCTAACTTTTATTTGTTTGTAGAAAATAAAGCACGAAATCCCCATGTTCGGTATGGTCCAGAATATCCCAACTTTTAATAATGGAATGGTGGAATGACCTTGCACCCTGTGATAGAAATCATATGAGGAGAGTATGGGGTAACCAATGTCAAGGCTGCTACCATGTTCTGGGATGCGAAGAGAGCTAATTTCCGATTTGACAATATAGAAATGACTCCTCTCCTAGAAGAAATAGGGGGTTTCACAAAGTTACCACGGGATAGTGCACAACTATTGGTGCCAGAGAATCGCACTCCACGCAGATTTTTGAAAATGTTGGGTTTTGAAAAGAATGATGAATTGGTTTGTCTGAAGAAATCATACATCCCTTTTGAATTTCTATATGAGCGTTATGGTCATAGCAAATCATATCGCCTTCATCAAGCGGAGCTAGCCATTAGCTCTTTGGGATGGGCGCACCGCTGAGTTTATACTTTCATAGTCTGTTTCTTGGGTTAGTTGATCTTTCCGATGCAAGGGTGAAGAATTCATATTCGCTTAGCCATGGTCAGCAGGACCTTAATGGAGGGTGTCGAGAGGCAAAAGCACACTATCATACTAATGATTCTAGCTGAGATGTACCATGCTTTGGATCGGTGCAAGCATGGGTCCGGACACTTTGAGGGTTGTAATCTCTTGCTACAAGTTTGGCTGCTGGAACACTATCAGAGGGGTGAGTATAGCAAGGAGCTTCGGCGCAAGTCACTAAATGGCTACACAGCCGGTCATCATCCAAAGAAGATGACGTTCATTCCAGACAGGTTTGCAAAGCCTGGAAATGTTGTAGGCTGGGTGCATTTCTTCAGCAATCTGACCTATGAGCAAGTGCACTGGATATTTGAATGGTTTCCTACTGGTGAGTTCATTATCAGATCCAAAGGAGCTACTCACTTAGTACTGATCGGGTTGCGAGGCATCTAGCCTTACGCTCTTATAAGGGTAATGAGGCAAGCTGGAAGAAAACAAGTCATACATCGGGTTTCCAACACGGTTCAGTATAAGGCAAATTTCAAGGATGGTGTTATCCTATTCAAGTTCAAAGCGCAATGCATGTGGAACCAAAAGATCATCATGGAAGGAGAAACTATTGAACCAGACAGGAATCACACTAGTCATATGTACTACTATCTCTCATGGTTGGTGGACGACATAGTTGGGGACGTCAAAATAGGAGACAATCTGAAGGATAGGATTATAGATGAGGTGGCTAAAGCACAGGTGAAGTGCAAGAGGCTACAAAAAAGGGTGTTCTAGTCCGATGCTAAGCATTTGGAACAGCATAAAGTGAACATGGAGGCAATAAGAGAATGGAAAGAGATTGCCACTAAGTCGATAGATAGGTTAGAATATATTGGGCAAGGATTGATGGAGCTAGAAGGGAAGATGAGAAAGAGGCTTTGGGATTGTCAAGGCATGGACGATGATGAATGGGGGAAGTTGGCAAAGGCTTACTTGCTACTAGACTTGCTCGATCTGGGAAACATGATTGATGGGGTCAAGAGAGCCAAGCATGGAGAAGGTCCTTCAGGGACCAAGTAGATTAGAATATAATACTCTTTTTACTGCTTTCTAGCTTAGATTAGAGTTTGATGCAATAAGGCTTAATGTCATTAGTGACATTTTAATTATTATTTCGATTTAGTGAAAGATTTTTTTGGCACTAATGAAATGAAGAAAATGTTGGCATAAATTTTCTCCAAGTTTATAAGTCGCTTAGGGCTACCTCAAGCATAATGAGGTCCCCAAAATTAGGACGCGAATTATTGCATGACCTTATCTGATATATGTTTAAATACTGCAAACACTCTTTCATTTCCTCTTACTGACTTGGTTACCTTTTGTTTTTCTTTTGATTATTCCCATCCCTAAAGGTTGGTTCGTGCATACTGGCATCAAAGCAAACCACACTAGATCCAAAAGTCCTCCACCTCCTCCTCACCTAGCGATCCAAAAAATAAAGAAAAAAGCAAAGGGAATATCTACGCTTGGATAGAATGAGTTGGTGTTACGCTTGGAGCAGAAAATCTTGGAGCTGCAGGGTGAGCTTGAGCAGGTCCAAAATCTGGAAAACCTTTCCCATACTCTAAATGTTCCCGACATCAACCAGAAAAACACAACCACTTTGAACCAAACACCACCACAAAGCACAAAAAGCCAGAATTCGCCACCCATAGCTCCGAATCCTCCCGAACCACACCAATATCACAATCCCACACCTCCTATAAAACCTTAACCCACCACCAGTGCAAACCCCTCAACAAACACCACCATCACCCTACTCAATATTCGCAAACCACCACTTATCACATTCCTTAAAATGCATCACAACCTCCTCCCGATCCCCAAAGCTCAATCAATGATCACCCATATACCCAAGTTCCAGGAACTCATCAAGGCAACCCAATATACGTGGAAACCTTAGCCCATACCCCAAATCAAACCCTATACATGCCTGAGCTGACCGAGAAGAACCTGCTCATTCGGAACACGGAAGAAGAACTCAAGAAACTTACAGGGAGAGTCCAGAGTGTGGAAAGTGGGAAGGGTGTTGAAGGTTTAAACTACAAAGATTTGTGTATCAAGCAAGATGTTGAAATGTCGGAAGGTTACAAAGCTCCCAAGTTTGAGAAGTTTGGTGGCACTGGTGATCCAAAGGTGCATCTGAGAACCTACTACGACAAGCTTGTAGGAGTGTGTAAGAATGAACAAATCCGCATGAAACTGTTCACATAAAGTCTTGCAGGATATGCATTATCTTACTATATCAGTCAGAATCCGAAGAAGTGAGCAAATTGGGTGAGCATGGCATCGGATTTCATGGACAGATTCAGGTTCAATACCGAGAACACGCCAGACGTTTTCTACTTGCAGAACCTCAAGAAGAAGCCGGCAGAAACCTTTTGCGAATATGCTACTTATTGGAGATCAAAGGCCGCAAAAGTGAGGCCGCCACCTAAAGAGGAATGATACGCTCAAATTACACCTTAAGAACAGTGTAAATGGTCGGTGTCAAATATAATAACCCAACAAGGTTGGGGTCGAATCCAACAGGGAATAGGTGTGAAACGTTTACTTAATTAGTGTAATACTCAACTAAGTCGTAATTCTATCAAGTAGTCGTAATAAAAAGGTGTATTGAATTTAAGTTTAAAAGAAGACTGAGTGCAATATTATGAATGTAAATAATATGATTTAAAGAAACCAAGGTCGTGTCCCCCTTAATGTAGTATAACGCTATTGATATTAATATTGTATATTTCCAACGGAAGACTCTCTTGATATGCAATTGATGTCTAATTTACTACCCACTATTTTCCAATAGTTGGATAATATATCCTCTTTATGATTTTCCCAAATACAAAAGAGTTGTGATTAAGAACAATCAATTAATGCCAAATTAAAACCCACTTATTCCTAAGCGATTTTATTAAACAAGGTTTAAAACCTTGAGTCTTTGTTATTTACATCTACCAAAATTCTAGCTCACTTTTCCAAGCAAAGATAGAATTAAATGGCGTTTGTTAATGTTTGCAACCACTAACAACTGTTTGAAGAATAAGAAGTAAATAAATATCAATCATCCGTTGAAACTATATTCAATATCAGAATCCCAATAACATCATACCCATCTAGGGTTCACAACCTTAGCGTTTGGAATTAGTTACTCATGCTAAAAACTGAATGTGAAAGAATAGTATTGTCATAATCTTACAAAATAGAAGGTAATTGATCCAAAAAGCTTCCAAGAATTCAAAATAATGTAAGCCTCGTACTTTGTGCTCTAAATTCTGACAAGATCTCCCTCACAAAATCATGTTAAACCTATTTATAGAGGCTCAAAAACCGAGGCGAAGTTCGGACTAATTTGCCCCTGATGTTAATAATGCGGACCGCATTTCTGTCACAAAACAGAAATGTGGTCCGCAAATCTTCTTCCTCCGTCGCATATCGAGCCCAAGGGTTTTGCCTTCATCGCATTCTGTAATTGCGGTCCGCATTGAAGAAACGCGAACCCCTTCTGCATCGCAAATCCACCACCCTGTAAACTGCATACTTGATTCGCGGTTGGGTTTGCGGTGCGCATATCGATTATGCGATCACAAAATGTGATCGCATTCTTTATCCTGACTTTCACTCAAAACTCTGCTTGCGTCTGCAATTTCCCATTGCATGTTTGCGGTTCGCATTCTAGTTTTGCGGTCGCATATGCGACCGCATTCTTAACATGAATAAGTGCCCAAAGTTCTGTCCTCGTTTGCGATTTAGTTGTGAAATATGCGGTTCGCATGTGCTATTTGCGACCGCATATTCACATCTGCGATGCTGTTGGATTCTTTTCCTGTCTTCAATTGGCTTTTTGAGCTCTTTTCCGTGCTTTTGGGTCCTTACACTTGATGTACTGCAAATACACTAAAATTACATAAGTGTCGATGAAATTTGCACGTAAAACAAGTTAAAATCTAAGCAAGTAGTATCAAAATGTGCTGAAATTCCTCGGAACATCAACACCCCCAACTTAAACTATTGCTTGTCCTCAAGCAACTAAAACGATACTATCCTATTCTAGACTCTACTTACCAAACATGAAAAAATACTGACTATGGACGGTGTTTGTTGTTAGTATCTCAAGTATATCTCTTTGAATACTTTACCCTCCCTGAATCATCAGTATATTCAAGGACAACCAATCAGCTTGTGAACTTTGAGCCTCTACAAAGTAACTAAAGGCTACCTTCAGCTGAATGCACTTATGCTTTACTCAAAACTAAACTTTCTATCAACCTCGCAGTTCATGTGCCCTCACTGGAAAGAAAGTCCCACTCTCACAATATTTATCATAATAATAAAAGGGACTAAAGTGAAAATACACTCACTCTTAGAACAAAATTTCAAGTGTCACCACATATCATACCATAGGCTTGCCCTTATTTTAATTTGTCACCTACTTCTAAGAACACTCGGTTGGAGATCAGATAAGGACTTTGTAAGCTTGTAATGTAGGTTTAAGGAAGGGTAGGATAAATATTTAGATATGAGTGACTACATCCTCCTTGAACACTAATTACATTTTCTTTCTTTTTACACTTTGCTTCTTTTCAACCCCATAGCCTCAATGGCGTTTTGTTCCCAAAGTGGCCCCGCCTTAAATACCTTTCTACTTTCCTTCAGAGCTCCATTATTGTAAATACATATATAACTATTGTCTTTTTCTTTCCTTTTTCTTTCCTCTCTTTTTTTTTCTTTGGAGCTTTCACAAATTCACATTAGCACTTTGAGGTATAAGCTCTCACCCTCACTGCATAACCTTATCCATTTTCATTTTGACCCACACCCCCAACTTAGGCTTTTAGCCCCATTCTCAATGTTCAAGGAGGAACGGGTTCAAAAGAGATAATTGTTTTACGAACGAGGAAGGTTTGTAATGAGGAAGCCAAGGAAAAAGCTAAAAAGGCTCAAATAGGGTACTAGTGATATTATTTATGCACAGGTAGGCTAAAAAGGCTAAAGAGGTTTCATAAATAAACGAAGAATGCCTAAGATCCTCTCTCCAACTCAGTGTAATTATAATAAGCGTAGAAAAAGCAATAAAAAGGGTATAATCTACACACAGATGCACATACTTGATACTAAACAATTTCACCATCCCGGTCAATATGTATTAGTGTAATAAACCCGGTTCTACTATTACACCCTTGAAAAAGAACCCGACAAAGAAAATACAAGGGGATTTTATTGGCAAACTTAACTTTACTATCTATTTAACTACAACAGCATATATACAGAAATCATTAACCATTTATACATATTTTATAGTTACCAATGTCGCGAAACATGCCAGAAAATAGATCAAATATACAGATAAGGCTACCACCCCCAACCTAAATCATGCATTGTCCCCAATGCATAACAAAAGAAGTTAGAGTGCAAGGGACTCCCTGGGGCGCATTCGCGCTAAGAGATTCAGTAGCCTATGAATCCTTTGAAGCTGCAGGAGGGCTGTGGGACTGAACGGGAGCTGGTGGTGAGGCTGCTGAGCTGCTAGCTTCGCCCACTGGTGGCTGAGTGGCCGATGGGTCTGCAAGGGCGGCCACATCCGCTAGCGAGTGTTGTATGGCCCGCTCAATGTCTGCGTGCTCCTCTTCCTCCACTATTGGCGCACCAATCTCTTTGCCCTTCTCCTTAGGGTCATCACCCTCGTCGGACCATGAACTGGTATTCTCTGTCTCTTCCCCTTCTAACTCTGATAACTGTCCTGATGTCTCGTCATCAGCAACATCAACCAGTACCGGAGGAACTGGAGGATGAGACACTTTGGCAGACGAAGGTGCAATCTCTGCCATTAGCAGTGAAGTCCAAAACCAGGTCTGGTGCAGCAATGTCTGCACCTTGGTCACCCTCTTTGGGGAAGAGAGATGCTATGTTGAACTCCAAATTTTGCATTTTCTGGAGTTCGGTCTTCATCGATTTTACTTCCTCCCTCAGCTGAGGTAAACCCCGAACCTCACCTCTCTCTATCTGTTCAACCCTGGACTCAAGTTTGTGCAAACGATCCCCAAACAATGTTTGTTGCTGTTGGAGAGCGGTCACTGACGTTTGAATTGGAGTCAGGGCTTGTTTGATCAGGTGGGGCAGGGTTTTTGAAGAGTTGGTCCACTTTGGCATTGGCATGTTGTGCAATAAGACCAAGTCTTGAAAGGGCTGGCATTGTTGAAGAAGGTGGACCCGTGGTGGATGGGGGTGCAGGCTCTGCAGCAGCAGTGGAGGCTTCTGGGTCTTGGGGAGATATGAGAGTTTGGGAGTCAATGTCCTGAAGTGGGGTCCCTGTTAGGGCACCACATTTGTCGTCTTCCTCAGGTATCTAGGGTTTTAGGGATGCGGTCAAAATGCGGTCCACATTTTGATTTTGTGGACCGCAGATACATTTGGATTCACAAGTATGTTCATCACCCATAACTGACAATCCTAGATTCCTGTATCCATCCCTCAAAATGCTCAAACATCTACAATGAGCCACCAAACCTAACTTGCAGTTTAGTGGATCAGCATACATACCTATGAAGAAGATTTGAGGGTGTATGACAATTTTAATCAGAACTTCGATGTTGGTAAGCTTGAATCTCAGTTTACCGCCGATATTCTCTATCACTGTTTATTCTCTGTTATTTTCTCTTTATTTTTTTTAATACTACATTGAAGGATTTAAAAGAGGAGGAAATGCAGACACGTACCTGTCACTATGCTATGGTTAAGTACTCGCATAGTTTAAATGCTAACCGCAAAGTAGACTACCTCACCGCATTTGTGTCATCGTTTTGAGCCAAACTTTCTGTCTCTGTTTGCGATGAGAATGCGGACCGCATAATGCAAATGCGATCCGCAAAATGCAGTACATATTCATAGTTTTGACAGCCATGTTGGTCCAACTTTCTGCTTCAGTTTGCGACACAAATGCGGCTCGCATATTGATAATGCGATCACATTTGTATAGCATTTGTCACATAGTTGTTTTTCTTCAGTTGCAAGAACTCCTTCTCAGTTTTGTGCCCTTTTATCAAACTCCTGCATTCTAAAACACCCTTCAAATAGCCCTAAGTAAAACTATGATATCAAAAACATAAATAAAGGTACAACAACAAGCAAAAGTAAATGTTACCACATATGGGTTGCCTCCCATGAAGCGCTTGATTTAACGTCGCGGCACGACGAAGCTGAGACGCCTCCGAATTCATTCCGTGGTTGGGCATGGACCATCCTTTAGAGCCAGCTGCTCTACCAAATGCTTCTCTCTGTCTGCTCCCAAGTAATGCTTAATTCTTTGACCATTCACCTTGAAGGTTCGGAGTCCATCCTCAAATGCTAGTTCTACAGCTCCAAAGGGAGAGACATCGACAACTTTGAAAGGGCCAGACCATTTAGACTTTAGCTTCCTCAAAAATAATTTTAGTTTGGAGTTGAAAAGCAATACCAGACACCTTGCCTTGAATTCTCTTTTTAAGATCTTTTTGTCATGGACAAATTTCATTCTTTCTTTATGCACGGCTGCACTTTCATATGCGTGGAGACGGAACTCCTCCATTTCATTCAATTGTGCTAGCCTCAGAGCTCCAGCTTCTGCCCAATCCATGTTTAATCTTTTTAAGGCCCACATAGCCTTATGCTCAAGTTCTACAGGTAGATGGCAAGCGTTTCCAAAAACTAGCCGATAAGGGGATGTACCAATGGGGGTTTTGTACGCTGTGCGGTATGCCCATAGAGCATCATCTAGCTTCTTTGACCAGTCGGTCCTGTTTGCATTCACTGTTTTTGCTAGTATGCTCTTTATTTCCCTGTTAGATACCTCTACTTGACCGCTCGACTGTGGATGATAGGGTGTGGCAACCTTATGCTTGACACCGTACTTGTCAAGGAGAACTTTAAAGGCTTTGTTACAGAAATGCGAACCCCCATCACTGAGAATGGCTCTTGGAGTGCCAAACCAGGTGAAAATGTTTTTCTTTAGAAACGCGGTCACACTTCGAGCCTCGTTGTTAGGTAAAGCAATGGCTTCTACCCATTTGGAAACGTAGTCCACAATATTTCATCCCACATGAGCTTATAAAAGGGCCCATGAAGTCAATACCCTAGACGTCGAATAGTTCGATTCCCATCACAAAGTTCATCAGCATCTCATGCCTCCTAGAAATTGGGCCCTACCTTTGGCATTGGTCACAAGACTTGACCAACTGATTAGCATCCTGATAAATGGTCGGCCAGTAGTAACCACATTCCAAGATCTTTGCCGCAGTTCTATTTCCCCCATGATGACCCCCAACCGGTGAGTCATGAAATGCTTTCAGAATTTGCAGCATCTCTTCCTCAGGCACACATCTCCTGATGATGTTGTACGCACAGAAACAGAACAAGAACCTAATAGTTTCGACAATACCTCAAGAACTTCTTCTTTTGGTAAGATTCCAACCCTTCCGGAATAAGGTCGCTAACTATGTAGTTAGCGATGTCTGCATACCACGGTGCAAAGGTATTGGATAACGCCAATATTTGTTCATCTGGAAATGCATCATTGATTTCCAGCTCTCCTTTTTGTCTCCCCGCTTCTTCAATTCTGGACAAGTGATCTGCCACTTGGTTTTGTGTTCCTTTTCGATCCATCACTTCAAAATCGAACTCTTGCAGCAGTAAAACCCATCTAATTAGCCGCGGCTTTGCATATTTTTTTGCCATCAAATAGCGGAGAGCTGCATGATTGGTGTACACAATTACTTTGGAGCCCAACATATATGCACAGAACTTCTCGAAAGCATAAACAATGGCCAACAGTTCTTGCTCAGTTACTGTGTAATTTATCTGCGCCCCATTAAGTATTTTGCTAGAATAGTAGATTGGGTGTAGAACTTTAATGTGTCATTGGCCCAGCATCACTCCAATAGCTACGCCACTGGCGTCACACATAAATTCAAAAGGAAGTGACCAATCAGGTGTGACAATAATGGGTGCAGTGGTGAGCTTTTCCTTCAGTTCCTCAAAAGCTTTTAGGCATTTCTCATCGAAGACGAACTTGGCATCCTTCTCAGGGAGTTTACACATAGGATTTACAATCTTTGAGAAATCCTTAATGGAACGCCTGTAGAATCCGGCATGCCCCAAAAAACTATGAACACCTTTGACGTACGTGGGTGGAGGAAGCTTAGAGATGATTTCTATTTTAGCTTTATCTACCGCTATGCCACGCCTTGAGATTTTATTTCCCAGAATAATACCTTCATGTACCATGAAGTGGCATTTTTCCCAATTTAGTACAATATTTGTCTCTTCGCATCGCTTGAGCACTTATTTGAGATTCTTCAGGAAATGGTCAAAAGTATCACCCACTACCGAAAAATCATCCATAAAAACCTCAAGAAAGTCCTCTACCATATCGGAGAAGATAGACATCATGCATCTCTAGAAGGTAGCCGGAGCGTTGCATAGGCTGAATGGCATCCGGCTAAAAGCAAATGTTCCATATGGGCATGTGAATATTGTCTTCTCCTGGTCCTCCAAAGCTATGTTGATCTGATTATAACCAGAGTATCCATCAAGGAAACAATAAAAGGACTTTCCCGCTAGCCGATCAAGCATTTGATCAATAAAAGGCATAGGGAAATGGTCCTTGCATGTGGCACTATTTAGTTTCCTATAGTCCATGCATACCCTACATTCGGTTACTGTTCTTGTTGGGATAAGCTCGTTCTTCTCGTTTTTGATCACAGTCATGCCTCCCTTCTTCGGCACGCACTGCACGGGGCTCACCCATGAACTATCAGCAATTGGGTAAACTACCCCAGCGTCCAGCCATTTGATTATTTCCTTCTTAACTACTTCCTGCATTGATGGGTTTAACCATCGCTGATGTTCCACACTCGGTTTTGTCCCACTTTCTAATTGAATCTTATGCTCACAAATTCCAGCAGGGATCCCCCGAATGTTCGCAATTGTCCAACCAATAGCTTGTCTATGCTCCTTCAAAACTTTCAGCAACTGTTCCACCTGCACATCATTCAACAACGAAGAAACAATTACTGGTAAAGTATTATTTAAGCCAAGAAATTTATACCTCAAATGCGGAGGAAGTGGTTTGAGCTCTAGTTGCGTTGGCTCAATAATAGACGGCTTTGCAGGAGGTGTAGCTCTATTTTCCAAATCAAGGGAAAGCTTGGGTGGAGTATAAGAGTAAGAGCCACGCCCTTCCAATGCATTCACTGACTCCATAATGCCATCCATATCATCACCATCAAAGTTAACCAAGATAGATGCCAATGCTTCACCTAAGCGTGTTCTTCCATCTTCATCTCAACAGCATCATCTACTTCATCAACAATACCAATCACTGAAATGCTCTCGTACTCATTTGGCAGCTTCATACCCTTACTAGCTTGGAATGTAACTTCTTCATTGTTCACGCGGAATTTAATTTCATTCCAGTAGTTAAAAATGGTCTCCCCAGTATAATAGGGATTTCCTTGTCCATAGCGCAGTCAAGAATTACAAAATCAGCTGGTATATGAAATTTCCCAACTTTCACAATCACATCATCAACAATACCAACTGGTCTCTTGATTGAACGGTCAGCCATTTGCAACCTCATACTCGTCGGCCTTGGCATTCCTAGTCCTGCTTGTTTGTAGATGGCAAGCGGCATTAAATTGATGCTTTCCCCATTGTCACAAAGTGCCTTTGCAAACTCCCGCACCCCAATAGCGCATGAAATAGTAAATGCTCCCGGGTCTCTTTCTTCTGAATAGGATTTGTAGCAATAATAGAGCTTACCTGGTGAGTCATATTCACCACCTCATTCTTGGTGGTTCTCTTCTTTGTGATCAAATCTTTTAGATACTTACCAAAACCAGACATTTCTTGAAAACCCTCCAAGAACGGTATATTCATAGATAATTGCTTGAGAATATCATAGAACTTCTCAAACTTGCTATTGTCGACTCTTCTCGCAAGTCTCTGAGGGAAAGGAAGTGGGGGTCTAGGAATCGGCGGAAGAATATTTGATGTTTCTTCTGCCTTTTCCTTCATACCTTCTCGGGTCTCATCTCGGATTTGCACAACCTCTGGAGTTTTCTTTACTTTAGCAACATTGGTCTCTTCAACCTCGACTCCTTTTTCAAGTTCTTCCACATCGACTGCTTGCTCATTCTTTCCTTGCAATATCTTCCCACTCCTAGTAGTGATAGCCATGATATGGGAAGTTGGCCCACTCCCACTTCCCTTTGGATTTGCAATAGTATCACTAGGGAGTGTTCCCTTTTGTTGTGGATGTTTCTCAAGAGAAAGATCTCTCATTTGCAATTCTAGTTTTTGAATCGCCGCAGTGTGAGAGCCAACCAACTCAGTCATGTTCCTCATGGAATTATCAGACTTTTCTTGGTTTTGTAGTATCCTTTCAAGCATGCTCTCCAATTTAGACTCACTAGAGGAACCTTGATTCGAATACTGACCCTTTGGGGGAACATAAGGATTGGAACTTTGATTTGAAAAGTTGTTATTGTTGTTCCAGTTTCCTTGGTTAGAACCACTTTGGTCGTTTCGCCATTGATGGTGACCTTGCCCTTGCGGGTTTGTTCTCCATTGATTTTGAGAGCCTTGACCTTGGTAATGCTACCTTTGCTACCCTCCTTTAGAATTATTGACATAATTTGCCTCTTCATAATCTTCATTTTTGTACCGGCTGCACATTCTCAACCACATTCACTTTCTTCTTCTGATTTTCCGTGAAAAGCTTTGTCAACACATTGACATTTGTAGCAAGTTCTACAATTACTTGGTGTCGCTCTTGATTTTCCTTGATCAAGTTGTTCAGAGAGGGAGAGCCGAATGCAAGTCCACCTGTGGAGTCCTCAGAATGCCAAGCTTGGTTGTGTTTTGCCAATTTATCCAATATGTGAGTCACCCTAGCGAAGGATTTGTCCATAAAAGATCCAGCAGCTGCATTCTTCGCTATTGATTGGTTCATAGGATCCAAACCCATGTAAAATTTTTCCAACAAGATGGAATCCGTAAAACCGTGGTTTGGGGACCTCACCAAGTATAATTTAAAGCGATCCCACGCTTCATGTAACTGTTCGCCTGGTAGTTGCTTAAAGAAGAAAATCTTGTCCCTGAGCTCAGACTTCTTGCTTTGTGGAAACCATTTCGACAAGAAAGCTCGGACAAGTTCAGGCCATGAACGTATAGAATTTGGAGGAAGATTCTGAAGCCATTTCCTCGCATCACCAGCTAGATAATACTTAAAGCATCTCAACCTCAGGGCATCGTCGGAGACATGATTCTGCTTATGCATCGCACATACACCCAAGAAATTTCTGAGGTGCTGTGTTTGATCGTCATCAGTGGAATTTCTTAAAAATCCCTTTGCTTTCAGCATCAGAATTAATCCATGTTCCACTTTGAAGGTAGCAGCACCAATAGCAGGAGGTACAATAGCATTTGTATCCTCAATATACTCCTCAATGTCAGCAAAAGGATTTCCTTCCTCCTCTACCTCCACATCATCTTCGTGGTCTGACATATCTCCTTGTCTACACCAAACAAAACAAACAACGTGTAATAGAGTAGAATTAGATGTACAGTAAAGTATACACTAATTAGTAATTTCAAAACCGTATTCCCCGGCAACGGCGCCAATGAATGATACGCTCAAATTACACCTTAAGAACAGTGTAAGCGGTCGGTGTCAAATATAATAACCCAACAAGGTTGGGGTCGAATCCCATAGGGAATAGGTGTGAAACATTTACTTAATTAGTGTAATACTCAACTAAGTCATAATTCTATCAAGTAATCGTAATAAAAAGGTGTATTGAATTTAAGTTTAAAAGAAGACTGAGTGCAATATTATGAATGTAAATAATATGATTTAAAGAAACCAAGGTTGTGTCCCCCTTAATGTAATATAACGCTATTGATATTAATATTGTATATTTCCAATGGAAGACTCTCTTGATATGCAATTGATGTCTAATTTACTACCCACTATTTTTCAATAGTTGGATAATATGTCCTCTTTATGATTTTTTCAAATACAAAAGAGTTGAAGAACAATCAATTAATGCCAAATTAAAACCCATTTATTCCTAAGCGATTTTATTAAACAAGGTTTAAAGCCTTGAGTCTTTGTTATTTACTTCTATCAAATTCTACCTCACGTTCCCAAGCAAAGATAGAAATAAATTGCATTTGTTAATGTTTGCAACCACTAACAATTGTTTGAAGAATAAGAAGTAAATAAATATCAATCATCCGTTGAAACTATATTCAATTTCAAAATCCCAATAACATCATACCCATCTAGGGTTCACAACCTTAGCGTTTGGAATTAGTTACTCATGCTAAAAACTGAATGTGAAAGAATAGTAATTGTCATAATCTTACAAAATAGAATGTAATTGATCCAAAAAGCTTCCAAGAATTCAAAATAATTTAAGCCTCATACTTTGTGCTCTCAATTCAGACAAGATCTCCCTCACAAAATCCTATTAAACCTATTTATAGAGGCCCAAAAACCGAGGTGAAGTTCGGACTAATTTGCCCCTAATGTTAATAATGCAGACCGCATTTCTGTCGCAAAACAAAAATGTGGTCCGCAAATCTTCGTCCTCCATAGCATATCTAGCCCAAGGGTTTTGCCTTCATCGCATTCTGTAATTGCGGTCCATATTGAAGAAACGCGAACCCCTTCTGCATCGCAAATCCACCACCTTGTAAACTGCATACTTGATTCGCGGTTGGGTTTGCGGTGCGCATATCGATTATGCGATTGCGAAATGCGATCGCATTCTTTACCCTGACTTTCAATCAAAACTCTGCTTGTGTCTGTGATTTCCAGCGCATGTTTGCGGTTCGCATTCTAGTTTTGCGGTCGCATATGCGACCGCATTCTCAACATGAGTAAGTGCCCAGAGTTCTGTCCTCGTTTGCGATTTTGTTGTGAAATATGCGGTTCACATGTACTATTTGCGACCGCATATTCACATCTGCGATGCTGTTGGATTCTTTTCTTGTCTTTAATTGGCTTTTTGAGCTCTTTTCCGTGCTTTTGGGTCCTTACACTTGATGTATTGCAAATACACTAAAAAAACATAAGTATCGATGGAATTTGCACGTAAAACAAGTTAAAATCTAAGCAAGTAGTATCAAAATGTGCCGAAATTCCTCGGCACATCAAGGAACAAATGAACAAGTTCTTTGTAAGAGCTCAGGATACGCATTATTATGAAAGGCTGATGGTCATCGAGAATCACAAATTCTCAGACATCATCAAGTTAGGAGAAAGGATAGAAGAAGCAATCAAGAGTGGAATGGTTACCAATTTCGAGGCACTAAATAAAGCCTTGCAATCAGGAGGTATCTCGAAGAAAAAAGAAGTGGGTGCCGTGATGGTAACCCAAGGCCCTACGTCTCCCCTTTCATACTAAACACCTCCACCCACATATCAACCCTCGCCTCCAAAATACCAATACCTTGCCACCACCTACCACACCTAATAGCACTCAACTTGCATATTACCATTCACCTCCACCCGCCCGCCAAAACTACCCAAAGCCATGCCTAAACTATGACCGCAGAGCTCCAAGAAAATACACCCCAATTGCTGAACCCATAGCCCAACTGTATGAGAGAATCAAGCCTGCTGGTTACGTCATTCCTATTCCTGTTGTTGTTGTTGAGAACCCTTCTCAGTAGATTAATCCAACAAAACATGTTCCTATCACCCAGGCATGAAGGTCATACCATTATGGACTCTCACATGTTAAAGGACAAGATTCAGACACTAATCGACAGCAAGGTAATACAGGAAAAGAAAGCCGCACCAAATGTCCGTAATAACCCTCTCTCGGTTCATAAGGGTGAGGGAGTGAATGTGATAGAAATGGATGAGGAATGGGACCAGGAGGGATCCTTTGGACTTATTCGAGAGGGACATATTCCCAAAACATCTCCTGTCACCCTCTTGTCGATTGTGGTGCCAACCAAGACACCGTTTGAGGTCGAGGTAGCTACACCTTTCACCGTGATGGTAGCTCCCACACCGTCTTATATGTCCGATGATGTTCCATGGGATTATGCTACGGAGGTAAGAAGAAAAGGAAATGCCAAGATGGAAGAAACAGATGGTGCACAAGGTATGACTAGAACAGATAGAGTTTACACACTTGAAAATCATGGAGGAACAAGAAAAGAAACTGGATCTAAGCCGCCTATCATTGAGACAAGCACTGACGATGTTTGGAGGAAGGTAAAAGCAAGGGAATACTCTATTGTTGACCACCTGAACGGGACTCCCGCCAAGCATCTTGTCACAATTGCAAAATTCAGACGCACACAAGAATGCCTTGATGAAAGTATTGAGCGAAGCTTATGTACCAGCCGACATCACTAGCGAAGAGATGGCTAACGTGGTCTAGCATGTACTGGAGAGTGATAAAATTACTTTCCAAGAAGAGGAGTTACCACCTGGGGATTGAGCTACAACAAGGCATTGCACATCACTATGCAATTTGAAGACAAGTTCATTGCCAGGGTCCTGATAGATTGAGGTTCGAGGCTGAACATATTCCCGCTGACCACTCTAAAAAGATTAGGTAAAGGCCGGGATGAGATACGGATGGGAAGCATAATTGTGAAAGTATTCGATGGATCTCAGAGAGCCACAATCGGAGAAATCAACCATGATTTGCACATGGGCCTGACCTGGTTTAATGTCGAATTCCAAGTGCTAGATTTATCTGCTACATACAACCTGTTGTTGGGACGACCATGGATACATGCAGCTGCGACAGTGGCTTCTACTTTGCACCAGGTTGTGAAGTTCGAGTAGAATCCTCAGGAGTTGATCATTCATGGAGATGGAAGCAACCCTATATACACCAACTAGACCGTTTCAGTCATCGACCAGGAGGAAATCAGGAGGAGAAACATACCACCGCATTGAGCAGGTAAACGCAATTGAGAAGGATCACTGGTGGAGCAATAAGATAGAACGCACATTATTATGGACGAGACATGAACTGGTAAAGGGTCTTGGCCGATTGCTTTAGAGGATCACAGACTCCATATGTCCGCAGTAGCATGGCACGACCTTTGTGCTCGGGTATGAATGTACCACGCAACAACATTAGGATTGGACACCGCCGTGGCATGTCGATTACTATCCACTAGAACACAACCCATACCACTGCTGCAGCAGACATTCTGCCAGACTGACATGATGTGAGGATCCGAGGAAGAGGAAAGTTTGGTCAATATGAGGAAGCCATTTCTGGACGAGGAAGATATGGATTGCAGTGCAATGATAGAGGAGGGGGAGGAGGATGACCTTACTATTCAGATAATGGGAGAAGGAGCAGTTCTCGAGAACTAGAACGCTGCACTGTCCCGGGCTCGCCGAGTACCTGAAATTGAGCATTTAAGACAATTTCAGTGTTTTGTTTTGAAATAATACTCGAGCCATTGAGTCGTACTTGTTGACAATTTTAAGCTTTATCAATGCATTATTACTTTTTGCATTTATTTATTATCTTTCTATATTCCTTTCAGCATAATAATTACATATCCCGATGAACCTGGGACTTTGATATGTAATGAGACAGTGCAACATAAGGAGAAGATTTGGAAGGTGACATAATACTTGAGGAAATTATCAAAAAGGTAGAGAATTTTAAGAACAAACCAAAGTCTAACTTGGAGGAAACTTAGGCTGTTAACTTAGGGAATTCTGAAACTGTCAAAGAAACTCACATAAGAATTCATCTAGCATTGTCAGAGAAGGAAGAGTACATCAGTTTTCTAAAGGAATATGAGGATATTTTTGCATGGTCCTATGATGACATGACTGGGTTAAGCACATCCATAGTAGCTCACAAGCTACCCACCAACCCCATGTTTTCGCCGGTAAAGTAGAAGCTCAGAAAATCCAAGCCAGATATGAGTCTGAAGATAAAATATGAGGTTACCAAGAAAATCAAAGCCCAGGTTCTTCGAGTGGTCGAATACCCGACCTGGTTAGCCAACATTGTGCCAGTTCCAAAGAAAGATGGGAAAGTCATAGTGTGTATTGACTATCAAGACCTGAATAGAGCAAGTACTAAGGAAGATTTCCCGTTTCCCAACATACACATATTGATCGACAACTGCGCTAAGCATGAACTCCAATCCTTTGTGGATTGCTTCGTAGGATATCTCCTGATTTGGATGGATGAGGAGGACGCCGAAAACACAACCTTTATCACACCTTGGGGGATATACTGTTACAAAATGATGGCATTTGATTTGAAGAATGTTGGGCTACATACATAAGGGCCATGATGACCCTCTTCCATGTCATGATACACAGGCAAATAGAGGTGTACGTGGATGATGTTATCATCAAACCTAAAAGGAGTTCAGATCACATAGTAGACATGAAGAAGTTTTTCGACCAACTTCAAAAATACAATTTGAAGTAGAACGCTGTAAAATGTGCCATCGGAGTCCCTGCTAGGGAGTTGCTGGAATTCATCATCAGCCCAAGGGTATTGAGCAAGACCTGTCAAAATTCAAAGCTATTCAGGACTTGCCACCGCTAAAGAACAAGAAGGATGTGATGAGTTTTTTGGGACGCCTCAATTACATTAGCATTTTTATAGCACAATCAACGGTGATATGTGAGCCGATCTTCAAGATGCTTAGGAGAGATGCTGCAACAAGCTGGACCGAAGAATGTCAAAAGGCTTTTGACAAAATCAATGAGTACTTATCTAAACCACCCGTGTTGGTCCCACCAGAACCAGGAAGACCTCTACTATTGTATATGTCCGTGTTGGATGGAGCCTCTGGCTGCATTCTGGGGCAATATGATGAAACCGAGAGGAAAGAGAAGGCAATATACTATCTGAGTAAGAAGCTCACACCTTACGAGGACAAGTATTCTTTGCTGGAATGCACCTGTTGTGCTTTGACATGGATAGACCAGAAGTTGAGACATTATTTCTGTTCATACACTACCTACCTCGTATCTAGGATGGACCTGCCAAAGTACATCCTTCAGAAACCCATGCCTACAGGCAAGTTTGCAAAGTGGCAGATATTACTAAGCGAGTTTGACATCATTTATGTGACTGATAAGGCACTCAAGGGGCAAGCATTAGCTGACCACTTGGCCTGTAGATGGAGAATACTAACCATTGAAGACGTATTTTCCCGACGAGGAAGTGTCATTTGTAGGAGAAGATATTGTCGAAACATATAACAGTTGGAGAATGTTTTTTGACAGAGCAGCAAACTTGAAGGGATTCAGCATTAGAGCTGTTTTAGTATTAGAAACCAGTTAACATTATCCGGTGTCCGCAAAACTCAAGTTCCCCTGCACCAACAATATGGCAAAATATGAGACCTGCATCTTGGGACTCAGGTTGGCCATCGACATTAACGTTCAAGAGTTGTTGGTAATCGGAGATTCTAATCTATTGGTACACCAGGTACTAGGAGAATGGGCTACCAAGAACACTAAAATATTGCTGTACTTGCATTGTGTACAAGAGTTTATCAAGAGGTTCACAAAGATAAAATTCAAACATGTTTCAAGGATTCAGAATGAGTTTGCAGATTCATTAGCCCATCCCAAGAATTCATCGATCCTATCCCAATAGAAATTCGTAAGCAGCCAACTTATTGGGCTCATGTTAAAGATGCGTTTGACGAAAATCTATGGTTCCACGATATCAAGGAATACTTGGAGAAAGGAGAATACGCAAAGAATGCTACACACTCTCAGAAGCACACGCTTCGAAGATTAGCCAACCATTCTTTCAGAGTGGAGGAATTCTGCATAGAAGGACTCCTGATTTGGGATTGTTGTGATGTGTCGACGCCAAGGCGGCATCTTGATTGCTCGAAGAAATACATGCCGAAACTTGCGGACCTCGCATGAACGGTTTCGTTTTGGCCAAGAAGATATTAAGAGAAGCGTATTTCTGGACACCCATGGAGACACACTGCATCAAATATGTTCAAAATTGTCACCAATGCCAGATACATGCTGATATGATACTAGGTGCCACCCAACAAACACAATGCAATGGGTTCACCATGGCCTTTCTCTGCTTAGGGCATGGATGTCATCGGACCAATTAAACCCATTGCTTCAAACGGACACAGGTTCAGTTTGTTGGCTATATACTACCTCACAAAATGGGTTGAAGAAGCTTTTCTATAAGGTTGTGACTAAAAAGGTCATAGTAGATTTTGTCCGGGATCGTATTGTTTGTCAATTCGGAGTACCTGAATCAATCATTACCGGCAACGCCGCTAATCTCAACAATGATCTAACAAAATGCATGAAACATTGGAGATCAAGCATCAGAATTCTACAGCGTACAAGCCACAGATGAATGGAGTCGTAGTAGCCGCCAACAATAACATCAAACAGATATTGAGGAAGATGGTGGACAACTACAAGCAATTGCATGAGAAGCAACCATTTTCTCTGCTCGGGTACCGCACCACAATTCCCTTGCATGAGACTAAGCACTGTCTCCACTACATTGCATGAGACTAAGCACTGTCTCCATTCTTTGCATAAGGCTAAGCACTGTCTTCCTTTGCATGAGACTAAGAATTGTCTCCACTACATTGCATGAGGCTAAGCATTACCTCCATCACCGCATCAGGCTAAGCACCGCCTTTCCTTGCACGAGGCTAGGCATTGCCTACGTTATTGAATAAGGTTGAGCACTTCCTTCCCTTGCATGAGACTAAACACTGTCTCCATTATATTACATAAGGCTAAGCACTGCCTTTTTATTGCATACGGCCAAGCACTGTCTCCATTCTTTGTATGAGGCTAAGCATTTCCTCCATTATTGCATAAGGCTAAGCACTGCCTTCATTAACATAGGGTTAATCATTGCCCTCATTATCTGCATAGGACTAAGCACTGCCCTCATCTAACACAAGGTTAAGCACGACTTCTCTTCATTTTCACACATTGCTAAGCATTGCCTATTTCCTCTATCAAATGATCAACATCACTGCATCTTTTCATTTCATGGGCTGAAACATCGCCACACAATCCGAAAGCGTCATAGTTTGAAGCATCATTCTCATAGCTCGAAGACATCATGCCATGGCCGGAGGATCTCTCAAAATTGCATATCATTATTCAAAGGCGTCATAGTCTAGAGGCACCATCCTCATGGCCGGAGGACACCATTTCATGGCCTGCAAATCCCTTATCATACGCTTCATGGCCCGGGACGTCATGGTCTAAGGACATCATCCTCATCTTCAAAAGACAACTCTCATGATCAAAAGGGAATTTGCATCATCTTTAGATTTTCGCAATAACCCATATATATTCGCGCGCATCCTGTTTTAAGTTTTGCAGGTAACTCGGGAGGTAACCGTCCTACAAACATAAGCAATTCTCGCTCCAGTTTTTGTTCACAACGTTCAAATCCTTCGATTACCCCAAATGTAACTGATGATCTGTATTTGATTACCCTTTGTCCCGTAATCGCTCAAATTCTTGCCTTATACTTCTGTAACTTTCAAATTTGCATTCATAGCTCTACCTGAAATTATCCATTACTCACAACACTATCATATTCAAAAATGACGGCCCCTCTTATAACAACGCCATCCGTCTCGTTCGCCGTGGGATCTAGAAATACACACGGTCTGATTCCCGTAACACCAAGGAATAGGAAACTCAAGAACTAGGGTTTGGCCCCCATTTTTAAAAAAATGCATCATCCTCCCTGATTTCAGACAAAATTGGCCATCACTTTCTTTACCCGACAATTCTTTCATCATTCCGGGGTAAAGAGGGGCAGTTGTTCATACCCAAGTTTTCCCTTATATTTTTATAAATATCCTATATACTTTCAAAATATCATTTTCTCATCATCACCAATTTACAAGACTCATATAAGGACTTTCAGTAATTTTTCATAATTTTTAAGGTTTTGAAATTAATTTTTCTTGCATTTAAATTATTCAAATATTTATTAATTATACTTTAAAATTATTTTGTGATGACTTAATCATCCAGCTTTATTATTTACACCCACATGTATGTTTTATATTATTTTACTTCATTTCTATAATTACATTTGCATTTTTAACTATTTACGCACTATTTGCAATAATAGCCTATACATTACAATTAATTGCATTTATGAGTCTTCTTTATATTTTTACAAACTTCAACTACTATTTTCTAATATATTTAGTTGCACAAATAATATTTTAATTACTTATATAGCTATTTTATTAATTTATTTTTCTCCAATTCAACTTGTTTTAAAAAAACAGCCCAACGTTGAGCCAATTTTCGGACCAAAAATTGGGCCAAAACGACCCTTTTAGCCAACCTGGTCGCAACCTGTTTAATCACCCC
>MCJB01046788.1:37678-138120 GCA_002018475.1 Nicotiana obtusifolia
CCCCTCACCCAAATCCTCTCGAACCTTCCTTTCGTCCCTGAGAAAACCCTAACCGCTCACTCAAATCCCAGTCTTTGTCAGAGATCACAGGGAATTCTTCCATATTTCCTTTCTTTTTTTACATACACAGCGATTTTTTTCGTCTCCTAAATATTATAGTGCGTTTGGTACCAAGTTAATTATGGAAGCTAATCGACGACCATTCGTTCGACTCCGATTCTGTATTATTGCCATGTTATTGACTTAATACATTCACCACAAGGTTATATGGGTTCGATTCAGTGAGACCTTTAACTATTTTGGTTCTCCGTCTTGAATTAGGGTTTGTTCAATTGAGCCTAAATCCTATTCAAAAATGGTTTGCATGAGATTCTTTCCTTATATTTGTGTTCAATTGATGTTTTCCTTTTTAATATGGGTAATTCTAACAACTATATAAACCCCGCCCCTAATTTCTCTAAGACGGACATTAATCACTATTAGTCTCTTACTCATTCACTCTATATTGTTCTGAACTTTGGCTCTTGGCCGGCTGAAAGCCAAGGCCACCGGAATTCGACTAATTGACCTTTCTCATTGCGAGCACTGCCCGGGGTTCATTTGAAACCCTTGGGAACAATGAAGCACTAAAACTTTGGGTTCTACTGCTCTCTATGGACTTTTGGAGTACTTCTGAGACTATTCTTATTGTTTATTTGTTCGTCAATTGGTAACTGGTAAGTTCTTTGGCCTTCGCAGTTTCATCCTCTTTTGTTTGTATTCATACTCTGTATACTCATGCCACTGAAACTTTTGTGAATCAATATTTTTCTATGTCATCTCTGTTTGCAGCCTTATTGGCTTTGAAATTATTTTGTGACTCTGAACTTTTTCTAGCATGTCTATTATATGTGTTCAATATGAATGATTTTTGGCTCTCTTAAGCTTGTTTAGCCTAATGTGTTTGTGCCTGAATGCTTATATCTGCTGATTGGCATAAATATACTTCTCTGCCTTGTTCTGAACTCGTCTGATTAAACCAATTCATGCCCGGAATATGTTCTATCCCCTATGGAGTCATTCATGTGCAACTTGACATTTCCTAAAACTGATACTTGATCATATTTCATGCCCAACATGCTTTCCTACTTCTTTAATACGTGCTCTCTGATTGCTGGGTGGTTTAAATCACATAGAAACCATGCCGATAGGCAAGGGACGGTTAGTGCACACATAGGACGCGACCTAGAATTGAATTAGAGCGCCTTTAGGTAACAACTTTAACATATTAATCGGGTAGCAGGAGATGATAGTCTGTGCTTGCTGAATAATTTGAGCAAACCGTACCGTAAGGGAATTGCAAAGTATTATTTATGTTGCACGTGGTGATCCTTTAGGCTGAAAACTTAGGACCCCCCCTTCCCTTTATATGCTTGTTGTTCACACTTAATCGTTAAATATAGACCAATGCAGTTGTGTCCCTGTAACCTCTAAGACTTATACTGATTTAGTTTAGATCTTATGTTGTTTTCTTTACACTTGTTACCATAGACCTTTAAATTTCCATATCTTTTATATGACCACTTAGCTTAATTATAACTCAGTAATCCACGTAGCGTAAACTTTGGCCAGGATCCACAGTTATGGACCTCAAAGAGTGCCTAAAACCTTCTCTTTGAGGTAACTTGGGCCCTTACCCGATCTTTGGTGACGTAGACTAATCAAACAAATTTATATGCGGAGAGGTGCCGTAACACACCTTAAAATCGTTAGGTGGTGACTCTTATCTTTTAATACCCACTTAAAAGAGTTGTCACATGTTGAAGCCCACATTCGAGAGAAAAAGGGGCGCGACAGCATGGCGAATCTGCTGGAGATTTACAGTTAGGCTCTTACCATAACGAAGTTGTGTTATGTGGATTATTTCCCTTATTTGTTTAAATCTCCGTGACATGCACATCCCTTCCCTTATTTTCCTTTATTTGATTAAATTTCTATGACATGCACATCATTCACTTATTTTCTTTTACTTGTTTAAATTGTTATGACACGCACATCCCTTCCCCTATTTCCTTGTTTGTTTAAATTACTATAACATGAACATCCCCTCCCTATTTGCCTTTATTGCTATGACATGTATGATCCTTCTCCGTTTCCTTTTATCTTTTCTAAGACTGCCATATTATGACTCTCCCATCCCTATTTCCCTATCTACTTCATTAACTGACTTCTCTGTTTTGTCTTCCTTTTCTTTTATTTTCTTTTTCTTCTCATGTTCATCTTTATCACATTTTTTTACTGTTTTATGCACTTTTATCATGAAAATACTTGATAACATGTTACCATTTCTACATAAAGCATGCTCCACATCATACTCCACTCGTGCTTATTATCAACACACTGGCGCTTAATGAGTATCTGCGCTTTCAAAAAAAATACCCTTTTAAACCGAAAAGGCTTATTTGCGGTAAACTAGTCGATCAGCGGTGCAGTCGATGGTTCCGTGCCTTTCTTGAGAGTACTAGTTTGGACCTTTCTACAAAACCACACTCCAATTTGAATTGTACATGCATCATGCTAAACCTAGTACGAATTGAGACGCCATTGACGTAACAACCCACTTAGATGAACCTTTGTCCAAAGTGCAACGAGATTTCCATAATCCCAAAGGACACCATCATACTAGCGCATTACTTCGAGAAAACTGCCAGCATTTTGATCATTATTGCGTAAATAGTCGAATCTGGAGGGGGAAAGGGCTAACCGTTATTTGTTTGTATAAAATGAAGCACGAAATCCCTAGGTTCAGTATGGTCCAGAATATCCCATCTTTTGATAATTGAATGGTGGAATGAACTTGCACCCTATGACAGAAATCATGTGAGGAGAGTATTGGGTAACCTGCCATCTTTGTCTAACATTCAACCAAACAGGGAACTGATCAAGGTTGCTACCATGTTCTGGGATGAGAAGAGAGCTACTTTCTGATTTGGTAATATAGAAATGATTCCTCTCCTGGAAGAAATGTGGGGTTTCGCCAAGATACCATCGGATAGTCCATGACTATTGGTGCTAGAGAATCGCACTCCATGCGGGTTTTTGAAAATGTTGGGTTTTAAAAAGATTGATGAATTGGTCTGTCCGAAGAAATCATACATCCCTTTTGAATTTCTCTATGAGCAGTATGGGCATAGCAAATCATATCACCTTCATCATGAGCAGCTAGCCATTACCTCTTTGGGATGGGTGCACCACCGGTTTTACGTTTTCATAGTCTGTTTTTTCTATTTGTTAATATTTCCGATGCAAGGGGGAAGAATTCATACTCACTTAGCCATGGTCGCCAGGGACCTTTGATGGAGGGTATCGTGGGGAAGAAGTACACTATCATACCAATGATTCTAGCTAAGACGTACCATGCTCTGGATCGGTGCAAGCATGGGTCCGGACAATTTGAGGATTGTAATCCCTTGCTACAAGTTTGGCTGCTGGAACACTATCAGAGGGGTGAGTATCGCCAGAAGCATCTGCACAGTCCACTGAATGACTACATTGCCAGTCATCATCAAAAGAACATGACGTTCATTCCAGACAGGTTTGCATAGCCTAGAAATGTTGTATGCTGGGTGCGTTTCTTCGGCAATCTGACAGATGAGCAAGTGCACTGGATATTTGAATGGTTTCCTAGTGGTGAGCACATTATCAGATCCAAAGGAACTACTCACTTAGTACTAATCGGGCTGCGAGGCATCTACCGTTACGCTCCTGTAAGGGTAATGAGGCAAGCTGGAAAAAAACAAGTCATACCTCAGGTTTCCAACATGGTTCAACATAAGGCAGATTTCAAGGGGGATGCTCTCCCATTCAAGTTCGAAGCGCAACACATGTGGAACTAAAAGATCATCATGGCAGGAGAAACTATTACGCCAGACATGTATCACACCATTCATATGTACTACTTTCTCTAAAGTACAAATAAACTACAAGAGGCTACGCAAAAGGGTGTTCGGGTCCGAAGCTAAGCATCTGGAACAACATAAAGTGAACATGGAGTCGATAAGAGAATGGAAAGAGATTGCCACTAAGTCGACGGAGAGGTTAGAATATCTAGAGCAAGGATTGATGGAGCTAAAAGGAAAGATGAGAAAGAGGCTTTGGGATTGTCAAGACATGGACGACGATGAAGGAGAGAAGCTGGCAAAGGCTTACTTGCTACAGGACATGCGCGATTTGGGAAACATGATTGATGGGGTCAAGAGAGTTAAGCATGAAGAAGGTCCTTCAGGGACCAAGTAGATAAGGAGATAATACTATTTACTGCTTTCTAGCTTAGATTAGATATGGATGTAATAACACTTAATGCCATTAGTGACTTTATAATTATTATTCTGATTTAGTGAAAAATTGCTTTGGGACTAAAGAAATGAAGCAAACATTGGCATAAATTTCTTCAAGTTTATGTGTCGCATAGGCCTACCTCAGGCACAATGAGGTCCCCAAAATTAGGACGTGAATTATTGCATGACCTTATGTAATATATGTTTAAATACTGCAAAAACTCTTTCACCTCGTCTTACTGACTTGGTTACCTTTTGTTTTTCTTTTGATTATTCCCATTCACAATGGTTGGTTCGTGCATATTGGCATCATTATCATACCATACTAGATCTTGAGGTCCTCCACATTCTTCGCCACCTAGCGATTCGAAAGACAAAGGCAAAGGCAAAGGGATGATGGATGATTTAAGTGGTATTCGAAAAGACAATGCTACCGTGGCAAAGAATGTTGAAACCTTAGACAGGAGAAGTACGTCAGACAGAATGAGTTGGTCTTACGCTTGGAGCAGAAAATCCTGCAGCTGCAGGGTGAGCTTAAGAAGGTCCGAAATCTGGCAAACCATTCCCATACTCTAAATGTTCCCGACATCAACTATAAAAACACAACCACTCAGAACCAAACACCACAAAAAAACACACAAAACCAGAATTCACCACCCATAGCTCTAAATCCTCCCACACTACACCAATATCACAATCCCACAACTCCCTAAAACCTTAACCCACCACCAGTGCAAACCCTTCAACAAACACTACCATCACCCAACTCAATATCCACAAACCACCACTTATCACATTCCTCAAAATGCAACACAACCTGCTCCCGATCCCCAAACCTCAATCAATGATCACCCATATACCGAAGTTCCAGGAAATCATAAAGGCAACCCAATATATAAGGAAACCTTTCCCCATACCCCACAAAAAATCCTATACATACCTGAGCTGACCGAGAAGAACCTACTCATTCGGAACATGGAAGAAGAACTCAAGAAACTTACAGGTAGAGTCCAAAGTGTGAAAGGTGGGAAGGGCGTTGAAGGTTTAAACTACGAAGATTTATGTATCAAGCCAGATGTAGAAATGTCAGAAGGTTACAAACCTCCCAAGTCTGAGATGTTTGATGGCACTGGTGATCTAAAGGTGCATCTGGGAACCTACTGCGACAAGCTTGTAGGTGTGTGTAAGAATGAATAAATTCGCATGAAACTGTTCATGCAAAGTCTTACAGGAGACGCATTATGTTGGTATATCAATCAGAATCGGAAGAAGTGAGCAAATTGGGTGAGCTTGGCATCTGATTTCATGGACAGATTCAGGTTCAATACAGACAACGCGCCAGACGTTTTTTACAAGCAGAACCTCAAGAAGAAGCCGATAGAAACCTTTTGCGAGTATGCTACTCGTTGGAGATCAGAGGCAGCAAAAGTGAGGCTGCCACTTGAAGAGCAAAAAATGAACAAGTTCTTTGTTAGAGCTCGGGATCCGCATTATTATGAAAGGTTGATGGTCATCGAGAAACTCAAATTCTCAAACATATTAAGTTAGGAGAAAGGATAGAAGAAGGAATCAAGAGTAGGATGGCGACCAATTTTGAGGCACTGCACCCCAAACAAAGCCTTGCAATCAAGAGGTATCTCGAAGAAGAAAGAAGTGGGTGGTGTGATGGTAGACCAGGGCCCTAAGTCTCCCCTTACATACCAAATACCTCCACCCACATATCAACCCTCGCCTCCAAAGTACCAATACCCTGCCACCACCTACCATGCCAATAACACTCAACCTACATATTGCCATTCACCTCCACCTTCCTGCCAAAACTACTCAAAGCCACGCCTAAACTTTGACCGCCGAGCTCCCAGACAATACACCTCAATGACGGAACCCATAGCCTAACTACATGATAGGCTGAAGACCCGCTAGTTACGTCACCCATATTCCTGCTGTTGCTGTTGAAAGCCCTTCCTAGTGGATTAACCCCAACAAAAATTGTGCCTATCACTCAGCCATGAAGGGTCATACTATTGAAGAGTGCCGCATGTTAAATGACAAGATTCAGAAGCTAATCGACACCATGGTTATACAGGCAAAGGAAGCCGCGCGAAATGTCTGTAACAACCCTCTCCCGGATCATAGGAGTGAAGGTGATATAAACGAATGAGGAATGGGACCAGGTGATAAGTGGGTATTTTAACAACTTATCTCGTCGTTAATCTTAGATTTTTCCTATGTATGATTGATAAAGTCATGTGTTTATTTTCATTTACTTCTATTTTACAGGTTTTTTGTGATTTAGTAGTGATCGTGAAGAAACCAAGTAAAAACGAGTCAAAAAGGAGCTAAAATGAATAATGGAAATCTGCCCAGTGAATTAAACTTCGCGAACTCGGAGGTGTAATGCGAACGCGAAGCAGAAGAAAGCTAACCCTTCGCGAACAGAGAGGAGAGCTCGCAAACACGAAGCTACATAAGACAAACCTTTGTGAACACGAAGGTATAATCGCGAACAAGAAATGGTCGGAAAAACTGCGCAGTTTTGGAATTTCACGTTTTTGACCTCCAAAACATTTAATACACGACCTAGCTTATTGGAAATATATATTTGCCACATCTTTGGGCAGTCTCTACACATCTTAAATATCTTTTGACAAGAGAACACAAATTTTGGAGCTAGAGTTCTTGCACACAATTGGGTCTTGATGATTTGAACCTTTTGGTTTAGAATTTCTTACCCATTTTTGTTAATTTTCTTTATATCCTTGCTTTGTGTTGAATATATAAGTGTGTAGTATTTTTTTCAATAGTTGAATTTATTGTTCTTTAATTTTTGCAAAGGGATTAGCTTGTAAGACCCCGCAAAATTTTTCCAAGGAATTTAAGTTTTCGTGGTGTTGAGGTAGGCTAACGTGTTTGAAGGTTGTAGGAATTCTTTGCGGCGAGCTTGCAAGCCGTTGTTCGAAATTTTTGGGTTGAAGAATGCACTGAGGAGTTGGCGGAAATTTTTGGCAAAAGAATGTAATTATGCGGTCTGTTTTGCGACGACAGAAATGTTTTGCGGGCCGCATAATGGTAACGGAGTTGAGCAGGGAGTTATTGAATTTGAAAGTTGTTTTGCGTCCATTCTATGGTCGCATAATTCATTATGCGGCCGCATAAATGATCTACGGACCGCAGAATGGTCGCAGACTGGTCCAGTGTAGCCCAGTTATGGGCATCAGTTTTGCAGTCCATTTTGCGGATCGCATACCTGTTCTGCGGTCAGTTCTGCGATCGTAGACCTGAGTTCGGAGGGTCCATTTTTCTATTATTATAACCGACCCCAATTTGATAAATAGTCTTTGGAGCTTATTTTTGGGCGATTATCTGATGATATTAGAGAGAAGTGAGAGTGTTCTAGAGGGAGGAAGAAGCTCAAGCGCTTTGTTCATCAAGATCTTTTCCAAGCTTTGAAATCCAACAAGAAAATCTCACAAGATCTACACTCAAGAGGTAAGGTTCCATACCCTCGTTTTCAATTTTTACTTTGGGTAGAAGATGGTTGACTTAGAGTATGATTTTTGGGTGCGAGATTATTATGTGTACATGCATGTTCCAATAAGGTTTCTAGAAGATTGTTGAGCCCAAATGGGTAACGATTAGGTTGTGAAGAGAAAAAAGTCTTATGGAAGAACTTTCTAACCAATTTGCACAGCTAGTGTTTGATAAAATGCTCAAATGAGTTGAGACCATGAATATCTTCCTAATTTGTGTTCAATATTGTTATATATCAAAATAAATTGGGATTTCTAGGATTTTCAAAACTATGTAGTGAATTAAGGGGAGCTCTTTTGAGGTATGAAGGCTAAACTCTTCTTCTAGTATCAGAATTTTCGAACATGAAACGCTATTGATGTGGGATGTTCAAGCAAGTAAATTGATTTTCAAACTGCATAACGTGTCCAAACCCTCATGTGTTAAAGATTGTCCATTGTGACTTTATTATGTTATACCCTTTGTGGGATGAAGGTATTGTATGAAATCAATGTGATTTAGCACTCATTTCTCATATGATGAAACCATATGAACTTAAACTGCTAAGGCCAAAGGTGCCAAATAGTTGATTTGAAAGGGAACTTTTTTGTACAAACTATTATAGTTTTGAGACCCTAAATTGTGGTGTTGCGAGTACACCCCAGTGGCAGATATTGGGGTGAGGCGGCGGGACCGCTTTGTGTAGTTTTGTGATACTGTGAATACACCTGCACCCGCATATATAGGCGTTAGGCGATGAGGCCGCCTTGTGTAGTGTTACGTTATTGTGAGTACACCTCCATCCGCATATATTGGGGTGAGGTACGGGTCCACTTTGTGACGTGTTGGGGTATTGTGAGTACACCTCCACCCATATACACTGGGTTGAGGCGGCGGAGCCACTTTGTGTAGAGTTCCTCGTATTATGATTGCACCTCCACCCGCATATATTAGGGTGAGGTAGCGGGGCCGTGCTGTGTAAAGATAGATGTAGAGGATCCCCGACTTGAAGTTTGTAAATGTTATTGAAAGCTCTTACTATATTTGTTGTGGTTTCAACGGCTAATTAAGCCTTTTATTGTTACCATAACTCATCGTAAGTCATATTGTATTTCCTAGTCCTTACATAGGTGTTTAGTTTTCATACTAGAACTATTCAAAATCTACTAACGTCCCTTTTGCCAGGGGCGCTGCATCTTTAATGGATGCAAGTGGTTCCACAGTGGAAGGCATTGACCAGTGATAGCAGTACACCGTTCTCTCGACTGACTTGGTGAGCCCTATTTCTTTCCGGGGTTGTGCATCATTTGTTCCGTGTGTATTCTGTTTTGAGATATAGCCGGAGCCTTATTGCCGGCACTATCATTGTACTCTTCTATATCTATTAGAGGCGTCGTAGACATAGTATAAGTTGTGTATTAGTGTGAGAAGGTTAAACTAAAGATGCCGTAATTGTATCTCATGCTTCCACTGTAAAACTGTGATTGTGAAATGTATTGTTTTGGAGGCGTATAAATGAAGTATCTAATGGTAATGGAAGTAGTGTTTTCCATGAACCCTCGTGGTATTAATTAATGAAGTTTATGTTCTCTTTACTTATGGATGAGTTGGGTAGAAGGAAATCCAGCAGGCTTGCACGGCCGATTATCTCGGTTGAGCGTCGGTCGCGCTCCCCGACTTTAGGGTGTGATAAACTTAGTATTAGAGCCTATGGTTTTAATGTATCCTAGGATGTCTCGAAGTCGTGTCTTGTAGAGGCCTTCTTATTGGTTTGTTGTCGACCACGTCTATAATTAGGAGGCTACTTGGGCGCTTAGGAATGACACCCTTCTTTGATGTTCTCCATCGTGCGATGAAGCTGATTGTAAGAATGTTCCTTCTTTAACTCGTGCTTTACTCTAATTTCCAGTATATGGCGCCTAGGAGGAAGGCAAGAACTGGCAAAACACCTCCACCCACATATCATCCCTTGCCTACAAAATACCAATACCCTGCCACCACCTAGCACGCCTATAACACTCAACCTGCATATTGCCATTCACCTCCACCTTCCCGCCAAAACTACCAAAAGCCACGCCCAAACTTTGAACGCCGAGCTCCCAGACAATAGACCCCTATCATTGAACCCATAGCCCAACTGTATGAGATACTGAAGGGCGCTAGTTACGTCACCCCTATTCCTGCTGTTGCTGTTGAAAACCCTTCCCAGTGGATTAACCCCAACAAAAATTGTGCCTATCATTCAGCCATGAAGGGTCATACTATTGAAGAGT
Source organism: Nicotiana obtusifolia (assembly GCA_002018475.1). Lineage (NCBI taxonomy): Eukaryota > Viridiplantae > Streptophyta > Magnoliopsida > Solanales > Solanaceae > Nicotiana > Nicotiana obtusifolia. The sequence goes on from MCJB01046788.1 coordinate 47,778, forward strand.
GCCGCATGTTAAATGATAAGATTGAGACACTGTTCGACACCAAGGTTATACAGGCAAAAGAAGCCGCGTGAAATGTCTGTAATAACCCTCTCCCGGATCATAGGGGTGAGGGAGTGAATCTGATAGAAACGAATGAGGAATTGGACAGGTGATAAGCGGGTATTTTAACAACTTATCTCGTCGTTAATCTTAGATTTTTGCTATGTATGATTGATAGAGTCATGTGTTTATTTTCATTTACTTCTGTTTTACAGGTTTTTTGTGATTTAGTAGTGATCGCGAAGAAACCAAGTAAAAACGAGTCAAAAAGGAGCTAAAATGAATAATGGAAATCTGCCCAGTGAATTAAACTTCGCGAACGCGAAGGTGTAATGCGAACGCGAAGCAGCAGAAAGCTAACCCTTCGCGAACAGAAAGGAGAGCTCGCAAACACGAAGCTACATAAGACAAACCTTTGCGAACACGAAGGTATGATCGCGAACAAGAAATGGGCGGAAAAACTACGCAGTTCTAGAATTTCATGTTTTTGACCTCGAAATCATTTAATACACGACCTAGCTTATTGGAAACATATCTTTGGCACATCTTTGGGCAATATCTACACATCTTTAACATCTCTTGACTAGAGAACAGAAATTTTTGAGCTAGAGTTCTTGCACACACTTGGGTCTTGAAGATTTGAAGCTTTTGGTTATGAATTTTTTACCCATTTCTGTTCATTTCTTCATTTACTTGCTTCGTATTGAATATCTAAGTGTGTAGTATTTTTTCCAACACTTGAATCTTGATTATGGGAATATTCATATTTAAAGTGTGGATTAAATATCTAGTTGTGCTTATGTATTGAAGGATTTTTATTTATTATGAAGAGTTTTATTATTTCTTTAATTATTCTAGGTCTTTAATGTTTCCAATGGGATTAGCTTGTAAGGCCCCGTAAAATTTCGCCAAGTAATTTAGGGTTTTGAGGTGTTGAGGTAGGCTAACGTGTTTGAAGGTTGTAGGAATTCTTTGCGGCGAGCTTGCAAGCCGTTGTTCAAACTTTTTGGGTTGAAGAATGCACTGAGGAGTTGGTGGAAATTTTTGGCAAAAGAATGTAATTATGCTGTCTGTTTTGCGACGACCGAACCGTTTCGCGGGCCGCATAATGGTCACGGAGTTGAGCAGGGAGTTGTTGAATTTTGAAAGTTGTTTTGCGCCCATTCTACAGTCGCATAATTCATTGTGCGGCCGCATAAGTGATCTGCGGACCGCAGAATGGTCGCAAAACGGTCCAGTGCAGCCCAGTTATGGGCATCAATTTTGCTGTCCATTTTGCGGATCGCATACCTGTTCTGCCGTCAGTTTTCCGACCATAGACCTATGTTCGGAGGGTCCATTTTTCTATTTTTATAACCTGACCCCATTTTGATAAATAGCCTTTGGGGCTTATTTTTGGGTGATTATCTGATGATATTAGAGAGAAGTGAGAGTGTTCTAGAGAGAGGAAGAAGCTTAAGTGCTTTGTTCATCAAGATCTTGTCCACGATTTGAAATCCAACAAGGAACTCTCACAAGATCTTCACTCAAGAGGTAGGTTCCATACCCTAGTTTTTTATTTTGAATTTGGGTAGAAGATGGTTGATTGAGAGTATGATTCTTGGGTGTGAGAATATTATGTATACATGCATGTACCAATAAGGTTTGTGGAAGATTGTTGAGCCCAAATGGGTAACGATTAGGTTGTGAGAAACTGTGTAGTGAATTTAGGGGAGCTCTTTCGAGGTATGAAGGCTAAACTCTTCTTCTAGTATCAGAATTTTCGAACCCTTGTAAAATTCTATCATGTGTACTTGAACATGAAACACTATTGATGTGGGATGTTCAAGCTAGTAAATAGGTTCTCAAATTGCATAACGTGCCCAAACCTTCATGTGTTAAAGATTGTCCATTGTGACTTTATTATGTTATACCCTTTTTGGGATGAAGATATTGTATGAAATCAATGTAATTTAACACTCATTTCTCATATGATGAAACCTTATGAACTTACACTGCAAAGGCCAAAGGTGCCAAATGGTTTATCTAAAAGGGAACTCTTTTGTAGAAACTATTATAGATTTGGGACCCTAAATTGCGGTATTGCGAGTACACCTCCACCCGCATACATAGGGGTGAGGCGGCGGGACAGCTTTGTGTAGGTTTGTGATATGTTGAATACACCTCCACCCACATATATAGGGGCGAGGCGATGAGGCTGCTTTGTGTGGCGTTACTTTATTGTGAGTACACCTCCATCCGCATACATTGGGGTGAGGCGGCGGGTCCACTTTGTGTAGTGTTGTGCTATTGTAAGTACACCTCCACTCGTATACATTGGGTTGAGGCGGCGGGGCCACTTTTTGCAGAGTTCCTAGTAGTGTGATTACACCTCCACCCGCATATATTGGGGTGAGGCGGCGGGGCTGCTCTGTGTAAAGATAGGTGTAGAGGATCCCCGACTTGAAGTTTGTAAATGTTATTGAAAGCTCTTAATAAATTTGCTGTGGTTTTAATGGCTAATTAAGCCTTGTATTGTTACCATAACTCATCGTAAGCCATATTGTATTTCCTAGTCCTTGAATAGGTGTTTAGCTTTCATACTAGTACTATTCGACATCCACTAACTTCCCTTTTGCCGGGGGCGCTGCATCTTTAATGGATGCAGGTGGTTCCATAGCGGAAGACATTGACCAGTGATAGTGGTACACCCTTCTCTCAGCTGACTTGGTGAGCCGTACTTCTTTTCGGGGTTGTGCATCATTTGTTCCATGTGTATTCTGTTTTGAGGTATCGCCGGAGCCTTGTTGCCGGTACTATCATTGTACTCTTCTATATGTATTAGAGGATCCGTAGACATAGTGTGGGTTTTGTATTAGTGCGAGAAAGTTAAACTAAAGATGTCTTAATTGTATCTCATGCTTCCATTGTAAAACTATGGTTGTGAAATGTATTGTTTTGGAGGCGTATAAATGAAGTATCTAATGGTAATGGAAGTAGTATTGTCCATGAACCCTCGTGGTATTATTTAATGAAGTTTATATTCTCTTTACTTATGGATGAGTTGGTAGAATGAAATCCAGCAAGCTTGCTCGGCCGGGTTATCTCGGTTGAGCGCCGGTCGCGCTCCCCGACTTTGGGGTGTGACAAACTTCGTATCAGAGCCTACGGTTTTAAAGTGTCCTAGGATGTCTCGAAGTCGTGTCTTGTAGAGGCCTTCTTATCGGTGTATTGTCGACCACATCTATAATTAGGAGGCTACTTAGGCACTTAGGAATAATACCCTTCTTTGATGTTCTCGATCGTGCGATGAAGCTGATTGTAAGACTGTTCCTTCTTTAACTCGTGCTTTACTCTAACCTTCAGTACAAGGCGCCTTGGAGGAAGGCAAGAACTTTCCAAGGAGCCATTGTCATCCCAGGAGTGGCAGTTGATTCGATATTTGATGATGCAGGTGAGCACCCGAGGGGTGAGGATATTTCCCTAGTTACGAAACTGCTTGAATCCACTATTCCTGCTCATACTGCACCAGTTCCTACACTTACTGAGGATGCAATTGTCCCTCCAACTAATATTCCAGTTCCACCTCAAACTCCGGCATCTGGTTTCGCTGTTTCTTAATTATATCTTAGGGGAGCCATATTGATGTTTGCTTAGATAATGGCCTCCCATGCATAGAGATCAGATGTTGCACCTGCTTCTTCTAGTTAGCCAGGGGATTCCGCTAGTTCCAGGGTGAACAGGTTTCTCCAGTTGGATCCTCTAGTGTTCACAGGTACTGATCACGAGGAGGACCCCTGGGATTTCATTGATGAGATGCACAAGACTCTCCGAGTTATGCGTGTTACTGTGACGGAGGGAGTGGAGTTGGCCTCCTACCGCCTGAAAGAGGTGGCCTATTCTTTGATTGAGATGTGGGAGGAGTCCCATAATGAGGGGAGCCCTTCGGCGAGGTGGAGTGAGTTCACCGATGCTTTTATGGATCATTCCTTGCCCGTCGAGACTAAGGCGGCCCGTGCCGCGGAGTTTGAGAGCCTAAAGCAGGGTAGCATGAATTTGTGGGAGTACCATATGGAATTTGCGCGACTGTCCAAGTATGCTATTCTCATGTTGCCTTATGTGGAAGCTAGAGTGCACCGGTTTTCGCAGGGCCTTAGCCCTTTGGTTATTAATGAGGCCGCTACAACTGCCTTGAATTCTGATACGAACTATGGGAAGATTGTGGCATTTGCTCAAGCTACAGAGGATCATAAACTGAAAAATAGAAGGAAGCGTGAGGGTAGCAGCAAGGCCCGGACTGCGGGAAACTTGGGTGGTTCTTATAGTGGTGGTAGGTCGGCATTTAGGGGAGCGTCATCAGGGCCATCTCAATCCTTCGCTCAGCCTTTGATGAGTGCACTACCATCAAGACCCATTTAGGGTAATAGAGGACCCCACCAGCAGGGTCAGCCTGGAGGGAGATTCTAGCAGCAGCGGAGGCTTCCATGCCCTAAGTGTGGGAGGATACACTTTGGGGTCTTCTTTATGGACCTACCTATATGCCACAGGTGCGGCATGAGGAGTCACATTCAAAGAAATTGGTGCTCGTCCTGCTGGATCATGGGCAGGGTGCGGCGTATCCAGCTAGCTCTGTAGCTACTACATCCACAGCACCTCCTCCAGCTCGAGGCACCCCAGCACCTGTAGGGCGTGGTGCAGCTAGGGGTGGTGCACAATGTTCCAGAGGACCAGGTAGATTTTACGCTATGCGGAGGCATCGGAATTCAGAGGCTTCTCTAGATAATGTCACAGGTATTTTGACTGTCCAATCTCCTGATGTATATGCTCTTATTGATCCCGGTTCCACTTTGTCCTATGTCACTTCCTATATTGCTATGGAATTTGGGATAAAACCAGATTAGCTTCATGAGTCGTTCTCTGTATCCACTCCAGTTGGTGAGTATATTGTTGCCGCACGAGTCTATTGGGATTATGTTGTTACGGCGCATGGTCGGGACACCATTGCCAATCTCATTTAATTGGAGATGGTTGATTTTGATGTAAAAATGGGGATGGATTGGCTTTATTTATGTTTTTATAAGCTTGACTGTCGAACAAGAGTCGTTAGATTTGAATTTCCAAATAAGTCAGTGATTGAATGGAAAGGGGAGGTTGTGGTGCCGAAGGGTAGGTTTATTTCTTACCTTAAGGCCATGAAAATGATTAACAAGGGGTGTATTTACCATTTTGTCCAGGTTACGGACACTAATGCTGAAGCACCTACACTTGAGTTTGTGCCTGTTGATAATGAATTTTCGAAGGTCTTTCCAGATGAGGAAGTTTGTGGTGGGGTTCTCTGCACTTGCCTCTTCTTGACTAAATTAACATAGAAGGCGGTTAAGTTCCAACGGTCAGATGCTTCTGAAAGGAGCTTCCAAGAGTTGAAATCAAGATTAACTACGGCACCGGTGTTGACTTTACTAGAGGGTACGGATGGATTCGTTGTATGTTGCGATGCTTCAAGGATCGGACTTGGGTGTGTATTAATGCAACATGGAAAGGTGATAGCATATGCTTCTACGCAACTCAAGAATCATGAAAAGAATTATCCAACGCATGACTTAGAGCTTGCGGCGGTGGTATTTGCATGAAGATTTGGTGTCATTATTTTATGCAGTCCATGTGGATATCTCCACAGACCATATGAGCCTTCAGTATATTTTCAGACAGAAGTAATGGAATCTGAGGCAGAAAAGATGGCTTGAGTTACTCAAGGATTATGACATCGATATCTTGTATCATCAGGGAAAGGCGAATGTTGTTGCAGATGCTCTTAGCCGGAACTCTATGGGTAGTTTGGCTAACTTGGAGTCATATCAAAGGCCGTTGGCCAAGGAGGTTCATCGATTAGCTAGTTTAGGAATTCTTCTTGCAGATTCTAGTGAAAGAGGAGTGATTGTGCAAAATAGGGCTGAATCATAGTTTGTTGTGGAAGTCAAAGAAAAGCAATACAACGACCCGTTGTTGTTACAATTGAAGGAGGGAATTCAAAAACATAAGACCATGGCCTTTTCTTTTGGCATGGATGATGGTACACTAAGGTACCAAGGGCGTCTATGTGTTCCAAATGTAGATGGTCTCTGGGAGAGAATCATGACCGAGGCTCACACTTGTAGGTATTCCGTGCACCAGGGCTCTCCAAAAATATATCATGATCTTAGGGATGTCTATTGGTTAAATGATATGAAGAAGATAGCGGACTTTGTGGCAAGATGTCCAAATTGTCAGCAAGTGAAGGCCGAACACCAAAGGCCCGGTGTGTTGGCACAAAACATAGAAATGCCGATGTGGAAATGGGAGATGATCAATATGGACTTTGTGGTAGGATTACCTTGCACTCCTTGCAAGTTCAACTCAATTTGGGTAGTTGTGGACGGACTCTCAAAATTAGCACACTTCTTACCTGTTAAGGCTACCAACACTGCAGAACAGTATGCTCGGTTGTATATCAAGGAAATTGTCAGGTTGCATGGCACTCCAGTTTCTATTATCTCAGATCGAGGGGCACAGTTCACGGCTATTTTTTGAAAGAAATATCAGCAAGGTTTTGGTACTCAGGTGAATCTTAGTACAGCCTTCCATCCACAGACCGACGGGCAGGCAGAGCGGACTATTCAAACGCTTGAGGATATGTTGTGTGCTTGTGTTCTTGACTTCAAAGGTAGCTGGGATGATCATTTGCCGATAATAGAATTTGCCTATAACAACAGTTATCATGCCAGCATACAGATGGCACCGTTCGAGGCTTTATATGGTAGGAGATGTAGATCTTCCAATGGGTGGTTCGAGATTCGGGAAGCAAAGTTGATAGGGCCAGACCTCGTGCATCAGGCAATGGAAAAAGTTAAGATCATTAAGGAGCGGTTGAAAACTGCTCAGAGTTGTCAAAAGTCCTATTCGGATGTGTATGCAGGGATTTGGAGTTCAACGAAGATGATTGGGTAAAGGGAAGTTGAGTCCGAGGTATGTCGGATCGTACAGAATCATTAAGAGGATTTGTCAGGTGGCGTACAAGCTCCATCTACCACCTGAGATGTCATTAATGCACCCAGTATTTCATGTGTCTATGTTGAAGAAAGTAGTTGGAGACCCGACACTCATTGTTCCAGTTGAGACTGTTGAGGTTAATGAGGAATTGACTTATTAAGAGATTCCAGTTTCTATTATTGATCGTCAAGTCCGAAAGTTGAGAAATAAAGAAATTGCCTCCGTGAAATTATTATGGCACAACCAGCAAATTGAAGATGCCACCTGGGAGGCTGAGGAAGAAAATAAGAAGTACCCTTATTTGTTTGAATAGCTATATAACCGTTCTATGAAATTGTTCCCTATGAATTAAATATCAATTGTACAGCTTATGCTAAGAATGTTCCTCTTCTGGTGCTATATTGCTTATGAGGTCACGATTGGTGTTGTTTTTATGTTATATTGCGTCACCAGATTATGTACATGTTGTTAGGATTGGTTTCTGGGATTGCTTGATAGGTGGATAGGCCCAGTTACAGGGGAGACTCTGGCGAAAGTTTTGGAAATTTAGTGAGTTAGCCAAATTTTGAAACTGCTGGTGTGTGTGAATTAACAGTTGGGCCCATTATGCACTAAATTTTGACCCTCATTCAAGGACGAATGATCTTAAGTGGGGGAGGATGTAATGCCCCATAAAATTTCGCCAAGGAATTAAAGGTTTGGTGGTGTTTAGGTAGGCATACGTGTTTGAAGGTTGTAGAAATTTTTTGCGGCGAGCTTTTTGGGTTAAAGAATGCACTGAGGAGTTGGTGGAATATTTTGGCAGAAGAAGGAATTGGAGCTAACCAGTTCTGGGCATCAATTTTGCGGTCCAATTTGAGGACTGCATACCTGTCCTGCAGTCAGTTTTGCGACTGCAGACCTGAGTTGAAGTGTCCATTTTCCTATTTTTAGAACCCGACCCCATTATGATAAATATCCTTTGCGGCTTATTATTGGGCGATTATCTGATGATTTTAGAGAGAAGTGAGAGTGTTCTAGAGAGAGGAAGAAGCTCAACTGCTTTGTTCATCAAGATCTTATCCATGCTTTGAAATCCTACAAGGAAATCTCACAAGATCTTCACTAAAGAGGTAAGATTCCATACCCTAATTTTCAATTTCGAATTTTGGTAGAAGATGGTTGATTGAGAGTATGATACTTGGGTGCGAGATTATTATGTATACATGCATGTACCAATAAGGTGTCCGGAAGATTATTGAGCCCAAATGGGTAATGATTAGGTTGTGAAGAGAAAGAAGTCTTGTGGAAGAACTTTCTAATCAATTTGCACATCTAGTGTTTGATAAAATGCTCAAATGAGCTGAGACCATGAATATCATCCTAATTTGTGTTCAATTTTGTTATATATCAAAATAGATTGGGATTGCAAGGATTTTCGAAACTGTGTAATGAATTAAGGGGAGCTCTTTTGAGGTATGAAGGCTAAACTCTTCTTCTAGTATCAGAATTTTCAAACCTTTGTAAAATTCTATCATGTGTACTCGAATATAAAATGCTATTGATGTGGGATGTTCAAGCTAGTAAATTGATTCTCAAATTGCATAACGTGCCCAAACCCTCATGCGTTAAAGATTGTCCATTGTGACTTTATTATGTTATACCCTTTGTGGGCTGAAGATATTGTATGAAATCAATGTGATTTAGCACTTATTTATCATATGATGAAACCTTATGAACTTACACTGCTGAGGCCAAAGGTGTCAAATGGTTTATTTTAAAGGGAACTCTTTTGTACAAACTATTATAATTTTGGGACCCTAAATTGTGGTATTATGAGCATACCTCCACCCACATATATTGGGGTGAGGCGGCGGCGCCGCTTTGTGTAGTGTTGTGATATTGTGAATACACCTCCACCCGCATATATAGGGGTGAGGCGATGAGGCCGCTTTGTGTAGTGTTGTGTTATTATAAGTACACCTCCATCCGCATATATTGGGGTGAGGCGAAGGGTCCGCTTTGTGTAGTGTTGTGGCAGTGTGAGTACACCTCCACCCATATACATTGGGTTGAGGTGGCGAGGCCACGTTGTGTAGAGTTCCTGGTATTGTGATTGCACCTCCACCCGCATACATTGGGGTGAGGCGGCGGGGCCGCTCTGTATAAAGAGTTGTAGAGGATCCCCAACTTGAAGTTTGTAAATTTTATTGAAAGCTCTTACTAAATTTGTTGTGGCTTTAAGGGCCAACTAAGCCTTCTATTGTTACCATAACTCATCGTAAGTTATATTGTATTTCCAAGTCCTTGAATATGTGTTTAGTTTTCATACTAGTACTATTCGACATGTATTAACGTCTCTTTTGCCGGGGGCACTACATCTTTAATAGATGCAGGTGGTTCCATAGAGGAAGACATTGACCAGTGATAGCGGTACACTCTTCTCTCAGCTGACTTCGTGATCCCCACTTCTTTCCGGGGTTGTGCATCATTTGTTCCTTGGGTATTCTGTTTTGAGGTATAGCCGAAGCCATGTTGCCGGCACTATCATTGTACTCTTTTATATCAATTAGAGGCTCCGTAGACATAGTATGGGTTGTGTATTAGTGTGAGAAAGTTAAACTAAAGATGTCGTAATTGTATCTCATGCTTCCACTGTAAAACTATGATTGTGAAATGTATTGTTTTGGAGACGTATAAATGAAGTATCTAATTGTAATGGAACTAGTGTGGTCCATGAAAACTCGTGGTATTAATTAATGAAGTTTATATTCTCTTTATTTATGGGTGAGTTGGGTATAAGGAAATTCAGGAGGCTTGCTCGGCCGGCTTATCTCGGTTGAGCGCTGGCCGTGCTCCTCGAGTTCGAGGGCCGTGACATAGCTAACCATAGGACTCACCCATTTATTTCTAATTGATTTTGGAAAATATAATTTGGAGTTGGGAAAGATTAATTAACAAGAACTTGAGGCGTTAACCCTCACTTTGTAGATTCTACCTAGGGATAGGATTGAACTACTTGCAGCCATATTCAGGTGTGCTTAATCTCTTATTTGTATTAGGGATAATTCAATTAGGAAGTCTTGTTAGTCTTCGGAAGAAGCTAATATAGAATTATTACCCTAGGCTAATGAATATAGCTTGCTCATATTTGTAAAATCGTGAAATACATTGGATCGTTACTTGGGTGTAATTCTCAATACGTCCATGCTTGTAGCCATTGATCACTTTACTTGCTTTCTAGGTTAGTTTTGTTACACCCCATGTTTTCGTACGTGAAAGTACGCTGTAAGTCAATTGATGTAAGCTCAGAAACGAGATTCTCTTTGAAAGTATATAAAGTGATCTAATGATATTATCCTGTATTTCCGTTTAACATACAAATGAGTAGGTTGAGGATGAATGCACTTAAACGTGAGAAAGAAGATTTTGGAAAAATAAAAATGAGCTGCTTGCTTACTCGACGTGCCTGCTTCACCAACTTACTTTCCGTCCTACTTGCTTGAGCTACTTGACACATGCCTAAATTATTTAATGAGGATGAGACACATGTTTCAAAATGGTAAAAGGACCAGCATGAATCACCTACTTGATTAAGTAGGTGAAAAGTAGGTGCATCACCTACTTAGAGCTTGTGGATCAAATTAAAAGGGAATGGAAAAGGATAGAGATAGGCAAGTCTTGGGCAGCCCAGGACCCATCTTCCCAAGCTCATTAATGGGGTCATATAAGCATAGATATATCTCAATTTCACTTAGAAAATAATTCATAATCCCTCTCTCTCTATTGCAACGTGAAGGAGCTCCAAAATATCAGCCCAAGATCTCTCTCAAAGTTATCCTAGGGTTCAATACCAAACGCACAAGTTCGTAAGGTGATTTATCTCTTGGAAGATCAAGATCACCTAGTTATCTCTCTAATTTGTTGTTCGAGGTAAAGAGCTTATTTGAGCTTGAAGTAAAGCTTAGTTGGATGAGTATTCTTGCTGCCAAGGTAAGGTTTAACTTCTCCTATATGTATTTAAGATCATCTATGTATATCTATTTGATTTGATAAAGGAAACTTGTGAAGTAAGTTGAACTTCATGTTGAAGTGTTGTAGTTACTTGACTATTCTGGAGTTGAATTCTTGATGTTTTATGCTAGAAATCAGTAGAAATAACTTAAGAATACTAATGCTACTGTGGTTGATGTGTTTGGAAGAAGAGAAGGCTTGGAAAGTACAAGTTAGAACTTAGTTGTTTGGTGAGATGGTGTGGACTGTTTTGATAATGTATTGCAGTGAATATGATGTTAGATATTGATATATTTATGTTTGTTGACGTTTTGGACATGTTGGTCTTGTTTGTCGATTTGTGGAAAAGGAACAGAATAATGGGAGGTGCTGTCCAAAACTTTGTAGATGAGCTAGTCGCTCATTTGTATTGAGTTCTAGCTTCCGTAAGCTGAACAATGGTTCCTTATTATTTGTTCTAGATTGAAGTACTAACGGGCCGAACCGACGTTGTGTGATTAGGTGAACGGCAAAGGTATGTTAAGGCTACCCCTTCTTTTCTTTTGGCATGATCCATATGATACAAAATAAACGAGCAAACGCGCAACTTTCACAAATGACACTATTCTTGAAAGTACTAGGGGTTCCTATGTTCTTGATTCCCCATGTGTCCTATTATTCTATCGTATGTTCATGGGTCTCAGAAAATACGTAAGTTGATAAAGTTTCTTTGATGATATTAATCGAAGGCATAATGATTTTATGATATTCCGAGAGATCTTATTGACTTACTTCTCATGCATTGCATTTATTTATACATGTGCGCTGACCCACGACCATATGGCATTATATACGCGTATATTATATGTATATGGGGTATAGGGAAGGTTATGGCATCATATACGCATCATCGCCTGCTCAGCTTGTATACATTGATGATTTCGCCCACAGAGGCCGAGATGATACAATGGGATGCCCTCAAAGGATTGATGATGTTATGTACTCATATACCTATGCATGGTATGACATTTACATGCATATGCATGACATTATAAATGTTTCACGATTCACAGAGATATTCAGACTTACATGTTGAGTTCTTTACACCATGTTTCTTTCATGCCTTACATACTTGGTACTTTATTTGAACTGACGTCCCTTTTGCCTGAGGACGCTGCATTTCATGCCCACAGGTCCCGATAGAAAGGTTGACAGTCCTCCTAGTAGATTATCAGCTCAACGGAAGGTGTTGGTTCACTCTACTTGCTCCGGAGTTGCCTATTTGGTCACTATGATTTGGACGTATATTGATTGGTATGGCAGGGCCCCGTCCGACCTTTATGACATTTATGTACTCTTATAGGCATGTAGACAGATGTCATGTATATGGACACTTGTAGGGCTTTATCGGCCTATGATGTATAAATGATCATGTCAGCCTTATAGGCCCGTATGTCACGTATATAAGTTTCTATATCACATTGGGTCATCCTATGTCTAGTATTCCCTTATGTTGTATTCCAGTTATCTCATGATGGCCCTTCTGGCCCGTTTACCTATGATGGTGTGATAAGAAAGATATGTTATGTTGGTACTCGATTGAGTAAGGCACCGGGTGCCTATCGTGGCGCTCCAATTTGGGTCGTGACAAAAGTGGTATCAGAGCAGTTTTGTCTTAGGGAGCCTACAAGCGATGTCTAGTAGAGTCCTGTTTATGGGTGTGTCGTGTACCACACTTATAAGCAGGAGGCTACGGGGCATTTAGGATTGTCACTCTTTCTTCTTACTCTAGATCGTGTGGTAGAGCTCAGTTGTAAGAATTCAAACTCCTAAATTCTATTTTATTTGTAATACAACGATACCTATATCTAGAAAGATAGCTGGTAAAAGATTGAATGTGGCTGCGGAAGAGTTGAGCCAGAGCAACTCGATTTTACATCAAGCTTATGATGAGTAGATGTGAGATCTTCAGTAGATTATGTGTGTACTAAGACGTGTAAGCTTCTTGATAAGGAGTTCGAAGGCATGAATATCTTTCCACCCATATGGTTTAAAGCAACGAGAGAATCAGAAGGTAGATACAAGTTTCAACAAGTAAAAGAACCAAGGTGAAGAAGGGTACGAGGTACCCAATTAATGAAGATTATCAGTATTTACAATTCAGGTAGGGAAATATAAGCATTTTGAGTTACCTTCAATTGTAATAGAGGTATGTACAATTGGCTACACCCATATGAGTTACGCTCCATGGGAGCCAATAGATATAGTTTAAGAGAAGGAGGAGATATCAGGATCCAGGTGGGGTTAGAGTAACCCAAAATGGTGGATGAATTGTAAGCATTAGCTAATATTTCTGAAGGATATTGCAAACATGGTAATAATTCTCCTCGTGAGATACCCAGATGGTGCATTCTAGAATAGTACAGCTAGATATGAATACTTAAATGTTCAAAAATTTACAAAGATAGGCACTTGAATCCTACGAGGGATAAATATTTACCTTATATGGCTCTCGTCACTAGTAAAGAGAGAATGTTAGGCGATCCGAAGAGGTAGTTGATGGAGCAAGGGGAGCTAAAAGCAAAAGCATGTTTTGTTAAAGCTTTCAGAATAAAGTGATAGACAAAAATATTAGTAGGAGAATAAGAAGAGAGTAAATGAAGCATTATAAGCATGATGTGAAAAGTGAGTGATAACGGCAAATAAAAATATGACAGGATGACAGAGTCTATAGTCAAGTGAAGGAAAAGATAATGAGTGACAGGCCTTGAGGCAATAAAAGAGTACAAGCCATAAAGTCATATCCCCATTTCGAAAAATGAGTTGGTGACTCTAACGTGATTACTAGAAGGAAAAGTTAGACGCCCGGAGTAATAGAAATCAGTATAGGCTAGTGAATAAGATAAACTGAACATGAATTAGGGACAGATGGATTTTAAAATAGTCCGCATCGTGAGAATTTCAAAGGTAGCGTTCCGGCAATAATAGAATGGACAAAAAAAGAATAACCTTTCAAGTTCATTCAGAAAGATGCTTTCCTAAAGCAAGCACTGTGAGCAGAGTTACGCTTAAGGGACTAAGTGTGCCACTTACACTATGTGTCACCCTTATGAAATTTTGTTATCCTTGATATAAAAAGATTACAGTAAGGCGAGCAAGAGTCAGTGAATATGTGAAAAGATGCCAAAGATGAAGAGAGGGGGAAAGATGGTGTGATATGGTATTAAGTAGGAGTTATACGGTTCAGGGAACTATGGAATAGTAAAGGAAGAATGCGATAAAAATGAGAAATGGATGAGATTGCAATTATTCAAATCCCAAATATAGGTTACGACTCTAAAACATTATGCAAGCATGTCGGCAGGGAGGGGGAGTAAGGGTTCCCCACCAAGATGTTATTGATAAATAAGTGCGAATTAATACTTGATACATAAGGAGCCAGTGCGAGAGGTAAGTTAAGACAAAGGATATATCCCAAGAGAGATTATGCGGAATATAGATATGAGAATGGACCAACGAGTAGTTAGTAGTTGATTCAAGAAGAGCCTAGTTATGGCTAGACAAGAGGATACAGATAAATCAGCAGATCGTGCAAGATAAACATAGTGAAACCCAATATGGTGAATTCAATCTAGCAATTATGACATTCTAATCCTTAAGAAATATTCAGATAGGAGTTGGGGTAGTTAAAGGTACCGTATTGGTGTTACAGAAATAAAAAAGAGTGCCACTGAGAAGACAGTCAAAATATCAATTCAGAAGCAACCCTACAAGCACAAGGTTTTAAGGTATGTAAGGTAAAGGTAAAGAAGGTATGAGATATTCACGCGCAGAAGTTTGTGACTACTCCGTACCTCAGATAGAGGGCTAGAAGCACTAGGTTTCAGTATTAAGAAAGAATAGTGGTGTCATCAGTGAAATATCTGCTAGCCTATGGTTTCCAGGTACCGAGAGGTCTACTTAAGAGAGTAAATAAAGTTAGAGACAATTTGATGTCTCGCTTGAGGTTCCATAATAACATAAGGAAATCTACGGTGCAAGCAAGTTAGAGGAGGTTGCGAGTAGTATAAATATATATGTGTAGGTCGCAAACTAAAGTATGGTTAAGAGACAAGGTTTTAGGAAGACAGGAGTAAGGATAAGAGAAGGCGAGTGAGAATAGGCAAGTCCTCGGGATTAAGCCCATCTAAATAAGCGAGCTGATGGTTTCCGTAAGTTATAGAAAGCTCAGTATAGCATGAGTGAACTCAGAGGAATCTAATACAAGGAGTATTTAGAAGAGATGGAATGTTTCCCTGTTAGTTGAATAAGGGTGTAATTGTGAAAATAAAAAAAGAGGAAAAGGGATTTCATGAATTGCACGGTATAAAAATACCCCTATAAGATGAATCACATTGGGATGCTGTGAAATACAGTTATTGAAGTTCATCAGGCAAATCACTTCAAATGTTCCTCGATGCGATGTGAGCCCTAGTGACAATATATTACATAAAAGGTTTCAAGTTATCAGTGGTAGATTGTAGATCAACATTTAGGTGAATCAACAATGGATGGATAAAAGTTACAAAGTATGATATGAGATTAGGCTATCATTCTTAAGATGAATAGTAATGAGGAAGCATTAAAGGACTTAGATTTATACATATAGGATAAGCAACAAGAGTAACCTAGAGTTCGGTAGCAGAGCTCAGTAATAATAAACCGAAGTAAGAGTTATGGTATAGTATGACCTACTTAGATGTAGTAAAGCCATAGAAGCCCAGAGGGACATCTTGTCATAATTCTGTATATGTTCATAAAGTGAGGCCTAAATATTGGCTAAAAGCTGGATGAAAAATGAGAGAAGAGTCGCATAGGCGCACATACAAGGACAAAGTCGTACAGACTGCATGATAGAAGGTAGCAATAGTTACGAGATTGGAAGAATGCCGACCACAAGTCGTGGTGTGAGAAAGAGGCCTAAGGGGGGAATGATCTGGACTTTAGATTTATTCACAGAACAGTTGCCTGGATGGCAAGGAGGGTATTAAAATATTTGTAAGATCTATAGGTTATTCGAGGACGAATGTTCCAAAGGGGGGAATGATGTTACACCCCATGTTTTCGTACGTGAAAGTACGCCGTAAATAAATTGATGTAAGCTCGGAAATGAGATTCTCTTTGAAAGTATATGAAGTGATCTACTGATATTACATCCCGTATTGTTGTTCAACATACAAACGACTAGGTTGAGGACAAAAGCACTTAAACATGAGAAAGGAGATATTAGACAAATAAAAAAGGAGTTGCTTGCTTCCCCGACGTGCCTGCTTCACCAACTTACTTTCCATCCTACATGCTTGAGCTACTCGACACTTGTCTAAATTATTTAATGAGGATGACACACATGTTTCAAAATGGAAAAATGACCAACATGAAACACCTACTTGATTAAGTAGGTGACAAATAGGTGCATGACCTACTTAGAGCTCTTCGATCAAATAAAAAGGGAATGGAAAAGGATAGAGATAGGCAAGATATGGGGCAGCCCAAGTCCCATCTCCCCAATCCCATTAGTGGGGGCATATAAACATAAATATATCTCAATTTCAATTAGAAAACAATTCATTATCCCTCTCTCTATATTGCAACGTGAAGGAGCTCCAAAATATCAGCCCAGTATCTCTCCCAAAGATATCTTAGGGTTCAAGACAAAATCCACAAGTTGGTAAGGTGATTTCTCTCTTGGAAGATCAAGATCACCTAGTTATCTATGTACTTTGTTTTGGGGTAAAGAGCTTATTTGAGCTTGAAGTAAAGATTAGTTGGATGAGTATTCTGGCTGCCAAGGTTCTAGTTGATTTGATAAAGGAAACTTGTGAAGTAAGTTGAACTTCATGTTGAAGTATTGTAGTTGTTGGACTATTTTGGAGTTGAATTCTTGATGTTTTATAGCTGGAAATTTTTAGAAATAACTTAAGAATACTATTGCTATTGTGGTTGATATATTTGGAAGAAGAGAAGGCTTGGAAAGTGCAAGTTAGAACTTGGTTGTTGGGTGAGATGGTGTGGACTGTTTTGGTGATGTATTGTAATGAATATGAGGTTAGAAATTGATATTTATATGTTTGGTGACATTCTTGACATGCTGGTATTGTTTGTGGATTTGAGAAAAATGAAAAGAATAAAGGGAGATGTTGTCCAAAATTTTGTAGATGAGTTAGTTGCTCATTTATGTTGAGTTCTAACTTCCGTAAGCATAACAATGGTACCTGATTGAAGTAATAACGGGCCAAAGAGACGTCGTGTGATTAGGTGAATGACAAAGGTATGCTAAGGTTACCCTTTCTTTTCTTTTGGGATGATCCATAGATACAAATGAAACGAGCAAACGTGCAACTTTCACAAATGACACTATTCTTTAAAATACTAGGCCTTCCTATGTTCTTGATTCCCCATGTGTCCTATTATTCTATCATCTGTTCATGGGTCTCAGAAAATACGTATGTAGATAAAGTTTATTTCATGACATTAATCAAAGGCATAATGATTTTATAACATTCCGAGTGATCTTATTGACTTACTTCTCACGCATTGCATTCATTTGCAATGTACGTTGACCCATGACTAGATGGCATTCTATACGCGTATATTATATGTATATGGGGTATGGTGAAAGGTTATGGCGTTATATACGCATCACCACCTGCTCAGCTTGTATACGTTGATGATTTCGCCCACAGGGCCGAGATGATATGATGGGATGCCCTCAGAGACTTGATGATGTTATGTACTCATATACCTATGCATGGTATGACATTTACATGCATATACATGAAGTTATAAATGTCTCACCATTCACAGAGATATTGAGACTTACATGTTGAGTTCTTTACACCATGTTTTTTTCATGCTTTACATACTCAGTACTTTATTTGAACAGACGTCCCTTTTTCCTGGGGACACTACATTTCATGCCCACAGGTCCCAATAGATAGGTTGACAGTCCTCCTAGTAGGCTATCAGCTCAGCGGATGGTGTTGGTGTACTCCACTTGCTTCGAAGTTTCCTATTTGGTCAGTATGATTTGGACATGTATTGATTATATGGCGGTGCCCTATCCCGACCTTTATGACATTTATGTCCTCGTAGAGGCTTGTAGATAGATGTCATGTATATGGATACTTGTATGACTTTACCGGCCTATGTTTTGAGTGTAGAAATGATCATGTCGCCCTTATAGGCCCGTATCTCATGTGTATAAGTTTCCATATCATGTTGGGTCGTCCTAAGTCTAGTATTCCCTTATGTTTTATTCCAGTTATCTCGTGATGGCCCTTCTGGCCAATTTACCTATGATGGTGTGATAAGAAAGATATGTTTCGTTTGTACTAGGTTGAGTAAGGCACTAGATTCTCGTCACAGCCCTCCGATTTGGGTCACGACTAGTTTATATTTCTGCATTTAGATATAATATTTTCTCAATCTCCTTTATAGTGTTTGGCTTAGCATAATAAGTGATAATTCTCTTACACGCCTAATCACCTACATATTGTTCTCTGTGGGATTCGACCCTAACTTATAGTTGGGTAAATTATATTGCATGCGACCGTGTCCATTTACTTTTTAGTAGTGGATTTGGACGTCATCACCAGGAGGGATCCACTGGACTTATTTGAGAGGGAGATACTCCCAAAACATCTCATGTTACCCTCTCGCTGATTTTGGTGCCAACATAGGCACCGTCTGAGGTCGAGCTAGCTACACCTTACATTGTGATGGTAGCTCCTACACCATCTTATTAGTCCGATGACGTCCCATGGGATTATGTTGCAGAAGCAAAAATGTAAATGCCAAGATGGAACAAGCAAAGAAGCTGCATCTAAGTCGCCTATCATTGAAACAAGCACTGACGATCTTTGGAGAAAGGTACAAGCAAGGGAATACTCTGTTGTTGACCACCTTAACAGGACTCCGGCCCAGATATCCATCTTATCACTATTGCAAAATTCAGACGCACACAAGAATGCCTTGATGAAAGTATTGAGCGAACCATATGTACCAGCCGGCATCAATAGCGGAGAGTTGGCTAACATGGTTGGCCAGGTACCAGAGAGTCATAAAATTACTTTCCACGAACACGAGTTACCACCTAAGGGATGGAGCCACGACAAGGCATTGCACATCACTGTGTAATTTGAAGAAAAGTTCATTGTCAGGGTCCTGATAGATGGAGGTTCAAGCCTGAACATATACCCGCTGACCACTTTGAAAAGATTAGGTAAAGGCATGCATGATATACGGATGGGAAGCATGTATGTGAAAGCATTCGATGGATCACAAAGAGCCACTATCGGATAAATCAACCTTGATCTAGAGATGGGCCCGACCTGGTTTGATGTTGAATTCCAAGTGCTAGATATATCTGCCCCTTATAACCTGGTGTTGGGATGAACATGGATACATGATGGTAGGGCAGTGGCTTCTACTCTGCACCAGGTTGTTTAGTTCAAGTGGAATCATCAGGAGGGGATCATTTAAGGAGACAGAAGCAACCCTATTTACACCAACCAGATCGTTCCAATTATCGAAAATAGGAGGAAATTGGGAGGAGAAACATACCACCGCATTGAGCGGGTAAACACAATTGAGAAGGATCGATGGTGGAGCATATTGTTGTGGACGAGATATGATCCGGGCAAGTGTCTTGGGGGATCACGGAAGCCATACGATCATAGTATCATGGCACGACCTTTAGGCTCGAATATGATATACCGTGTAGGAATATCAAGATTGGACACCGTCGTGGCGCGCCGATCACTATCCACTAGAAAAACCCATACCACTGCCGCATCAGACATTCCGCCAGACTGACATGATGTGGGGATCCGAGGAAGATGAGATTTTTGCTGGTAGGAGAAAGCTGTTTTGGGACGAGGAAGATATGGACTGTAGTGCAGTTTTAGAGGAGGAGGAAGAGGAACCTTAATATTCAAACAGTGGGAGAAGGAGTTGTTCTCAAGAACTGGACCGTTGCACCGTCCCGGGCTCGCCGAGTACCTGAGTAGCCTGGCAGAGTTAGCATGACTTATTTTTAAAATGTTTTCGAGCATTTAAGACATTTTTAATGTTTTGTTTTGAAATAATTACTCGAGCCATCGAGTCATACTTGTTGACAATTTTAAGCTGTATTAATGCATTATTACTTTTCGTATATATTATTATCTTTCTATATTCTTTTCAGCATAATTAATACATATCTTGATGAACCTACGACTGTGGCATGTAATGAGACAACGCAACATAAGGAGAAGATTTGGAAGATGATATAATACCTGGGGAAATTATCAAAGAAGTATAAATTTTGAGAACAAATCAATGTCTAACTTGGAGGAAACTGAGGCAGTTAACTTAGTGGATTCTGAAATAGTCAAAGAAACTCGCATAAGCATTCATCTATCTTCATCAGAGAAGGAAGAGTATACCAGGTTTCTAAAATAATATGAGGATATTTTCGCATGGTCCTATGATGACACGACTAGGTTAAGCACATCCACAGTAGCTCACAAGATACCCACCAACCCCGTCTTTCCGCCGGTAAAGTAGAAGCAAAGAAAATCCAAGTCAAATAAGAGTCTGAAGATAAAATATGAGGTTACCAAGCAAATCAACGCCCAGGTTCTTCGAGTTGTCGAATACCCGACCTGGTTAGCCAACATTGTGCCGGTTCCAAAAAAGATGGGAAAGTCAGAGTGTGTGTTAAATATTGTGACCTGAACAGTGCAAGTACTAAGGAGGATTTCCCGTTGCACAACATATACATACTGATCAACAACTGTGCTAAGCATGAACTCCAATCCTTTGTGGATTGCTTCGCAGGATATCACCAGATTTGGATGGATGAGGAGGACGGCAAAAAGATAGTCGTTATCACACCATGGGGGATATACTGTTACAAAATTATGCCATTGGTTTGAAGAATGACGGGGCCACCTACATGAGGGCCATGGCGACCCTCTTCCACGTCATGATACATTGGGAAATAGAGGTGGGAGTTTAGATTACATAGCAGACCTAAAGAAGTTTTTCGACCGACTTCGAAAATACAATTTGAAGTTGAACCCTGCAAAATGTGCCTTCGGAGTCCCTGCTGGAAGTTGCTGGGCTTCATCGTCAGCGGCCAGGGTATTGAGCTAGACCCGTCAAAAATCAAAGCTATTCAGGACTTGCCACAGCCAAAAAACAAGAAGGATGTGATGAGATTTCTAGGACGCCTCAATTACATCAGTCGTTTTATTGCATAATCAACAGTGATATGTGAGCTGATCTTCAAGATGCTGAGGAAAGATGCTGCGACAAGCTGGACCGAAGAATGTCAAAAGGCTTTTGACAAAATCAAGGAGTACTTATCTAAACCGCCCGTGTTGGTCCAGCCAGAACCACGAAGACCTCTACTACTGTATCTGTCTGTGTTGGATGCACCCTTTGGCTGCATTCTGGGGCAGCATAATGAAAACGGTAGGAAAGAGCAGGCAATATACTATTCGAGTAAGAAGTTCACACCTTACGTGGCCAGGTATTCTTTGCTTGAATGCATGTTGTGCTTTGACATGGATAGCCCAGAAGTTGAGACATTATTTATGTGCATACACTGCCTATCTCATATCAAGGATGGACCCACTGAAGTACATCTTTCAGAAACCCATGCCTACAGGCAAGTTAGCAAAGTGGCAGATATTGCTATGTGAGTTCGACATCATTTATGTGACTCATAAGGCAGTCAAGGGTCAAGCATTGGCTGATCACTTGGCAGAGAACCCTGTAGACGGAGAATACGAACCATTAAAGACGTATTTTCTCGATGAGAAAGTGTCATTTGTAGGAGAAGATATTGCCGAAACATATGACGGTTGGAGAATATATTTTGATGGAGCAGCAAACTTCAAGGTAGTGGGCATAAGAGTTGTTTTAGTATTAGAAACCGGTCAACGTTATCCGGTATCCGCCAAGCTCAAGTTCCTGTGCACTAATAACATACGGAATATGAGGCCTGCATCTTGGGACTCAGATTGGCCGTCGACATGAACGTTTAGGAGTTATTGGTAATCAGAGATTCTGGTCTATTAGTACACCGGGTACTAGGAGAATGGGCTTCCACGAACACTAAAATATTGTCGTACTTGCATTGTGTACAAGAGTTGAGCAAGAGGTTCACAAAGATAGAATTCAAACATGTTTCAAGGAATCAGAATGAGTTCGTAGATACATTAGCCACCTTGTCTTCCATGATACAACATCCAGACAAGAATTTCATCGATCCTATCCCTATAGAATTCATAAGCAACCAACTTATTATGCTCATGTTGAAGAAGATTTTGACCGAAATCCATGGTTCCATGATATCAAAGAATACTTGAAGAAAGGAGAATACCTAGAGAATGCTACAGACACTCAGAAGTGCACGCTTCGATAATTGGCCAAGAAGATATTAAGAGCAAGGTATTTCTAGATTACCATGGAGACATACTACATCAAATATGTTAAAAGTGTCACCAAAGCTAGATACATGCTGATATGATACGACTACTGCCCAACGAACTAAATACAATGAGTTCACCCAAGCTTTTCTCTCCTTGGGGCATGGATGTCATCGGACCAATTGAACCTGCTGCTTCAAACGGACACAGGTTCATTTTGTGGCTATAGACTACTTCACAAAATGGGTTAAAGCCGCTTCCTATAAAGCTGTGACTAAGAAGGTCATAGCGGATTTTGTCCGGGATCGTATTTTTTTTCAATTTGGATTACCTGAATTAATCATTACCGACAACGCCACTAATCTCAACAGTGGTCTGATGACAACTATATGTGAAGCATTCACGATCAGGCATCAAAATTCTACAGCGTACATGCCACTGATGAATGGAGCTGTAGAAGGCCGCCAACAAGAACATCAAAAAGATATTGAGGAAGATGGTGGACAACTACAAGCAATGCAATGAGAATCTACCATTTTCTTTGCTCAGGTATCGCACTATAGTTTGTACGTCAACTGGGGAAACCCCCTATCTACTGCTCTATGGTACTGAAGTAGTTATTCCCGCTGAATTGGAGATTCCTTCCTTAAGAATCATACAAGAGGTCAAGCTCAGCAACGCGAAATGGATACGGAGCCGGTATGAACAACTGGCTCTCATAAATGATAAGAGAATGAACACAGTGTGTCACGGTCAAATCTATCGGAATAGAATGGCGAGGGCTTTTAACAAAAAGGTTAGATTAAGGCAATTCAAAACGGGGCAATTGGTGCTGAAACGGATCTTCCCGCTTCAAGATGAAGCAAAGGGGAAATTCTCACCCAACTGGAAAGGCCCTTACATGGTTCATCGAGTACTGACAGGAGGAGCACTTATACTTGCAGAGATGGATGAAGAGATATGGCCAAAACCTATCAACTCAGACGCAGTCAAGAGATATTAAATTTAGTATTATGTTTGCACTTTCTATTTGATTTAACCTGAACTACGCTTGACCTGATTCCCATTTAAGAGGGGATACGTAGGCGGTCCTGTGTGTTCGGTCACATAATAATAAAATCTTCCTTCCCCTCTATGGTGAGAAACTAGGGCAAGAT
This sequence comes from Nicotiana obtusifolia, assembly GCA_002018475.1. Lineage (NCBI taxonomy): Eukaryota > Viridiplantae > Streptophyta > Magnoliopsida > Solanales > Solanaceae > Nicotiana > Nicotiana obtusifolia. Next base: position 71,407 of record MCJB01046788.1, read on the forward strand.
TTCGAGCTTGTCAGATCTCATTATGTCAAGGATCACCAAGAAGAGTATTGCCAAAAGTAGGCATATAAGCCGGGGATGAATTTTGAGGAGGGCCCTCAAAATTCCGAGTTGAGGAGGTTACAATGTCTCAAAGCGCGTCATAGTCTCACGATTCGAAATTTATTTGTTTTATGCATTATCACATATTCTGAACAAATGTATTTTTAAATAAATGATCTGTCACAACTGCATGTTTTCAAAAATTTCATTTTCTGTAATAGCCAGATGTTACCCAGGGAGACTAGAACAAGGCACCAAGACGAGGAACAAAGGTGAGATGAAGAACCAAAGGCATGAACCAACCTTTCCCCTACAACTCACGATTTTTCTTTGGATGCAGGCACAATGGACATAACAAGCACGTCCGCAAACATATGTATACAATAAGATCCCTATCATTGTGCCAACAAAAGTCGCCAAGCACAAATGTGTCAAAGCTAAGTATCATTTTTCCTCTCATATTTAATCATTGACCTTCCCTCGTAAACACTGCCCTCATCATTGCACAAGGCTAAGCAATGACTTTCCTTGCATGAGACTAAGCATTGTCTCCATTCATTGCATAGGACTAAACACTACCCTCACCATTTGCTTAAGGCTAAGCATTGCCTTTCCTTGCATGAGACTAAGCACTGTCTTCATTACATTGCATGAGGCTAAGCATCGCCTCCATCATCAAGGCTAAGAATTGACTTTCCTTGCATGAGACTAAGCAATGTCTCTATTCTTTGCATAAGGCTAAGCATTGCATTCCCTTGTATGAGATAAGCACTGTCTCTACTACATTGCATGAGATTAAGCATTGTCTCCATTCTTTGCATAAGGCTAAGCACTGCCTTCCCTTGCATGAAACTAAGCATTATCTCCACTATATTGCATGAGCCTAAGCATTGCCTCCATCGCCGTATAAGGCTAAGCACCACCTTTCCTTGCATGAGGCTAAGCATTGCCTCCATTATTGCATAAGGCTAAGCACTGCCTTCCCTTGCATGAGACTAAACACTGTCTCCGCTACATTGCACGGGGCTAAGCACTATCTCCATTATTGCATAAGGCTAAGCATTGTCTCCATTCTTTGCATGAGGCTAAGCATTGCCTCTCTTATTGCATAAAGCTAAGCACTGCCTTCATTCACATAGGGTTAATCATTGCCCTCATTGTCTGCATAGAGCTAAGCATTGCCCTCGTCTCACACAAGGTTAAGCACGACTTCTCTTCATTCTCACACATGGCTAAGCATTGCCTACTTCCTCCATCAAACGAACTAACACCGCTGCATCTTTGCATTTCATGGGCTGAAATAGCGCTACATTGTTCGAAGGCGTCACTGTCTGAAGGCATCATCCTCGTAGATGGAAGGCATCATCCTCGTAGATGGAAGGCATCATGCCATGGTCGGATGATCTCTCGAAATTGCATATCATTATTCAAAGGAATCACAGTCCAGAAGCACCATCCTCATGGCCCGAGCACACCATTTTATGCCATGCGAATCCCTTATCATAGCTTCATGGCCTGGGGCATCATGGTCTAAGAACATCATCCTCATTGTCAAAAGACAACTCTCATGGTCCAAAGGGAATTTGCATCATGTTTAAATTTTTGCAATAACCCATATATATTCGTGCACATCGTGTTTTACGTTTTGCACGTAACTTGGGAGGTAATCGTCCTACAAACAGGAGCAATTCTCTCTCTGATTTTTGTCCACAATGTTCACATCCTCCGATCACCCCAAACGTAACCGATGATCTGCAATTGATTACCCTTTGTCTCGTAACCGCTCAAATACTTGCCTTATACATCAGTAACGTTCAAATTCGTGTTCATAGCTCTACTTGATATTATCCATTACTCATGACACTATCATTTTGGCCACTCTTATAACAACTCCATCGGTCTCGTTCGTCGTTACATGATGAACTACGCACAGCCTGATTCCCGTAAGACCAGGGATATGTAGGCAACTCAAGAACTAGTATTCGACACCAATGTTTTCAAAAAAAAAAAAAGCATCATCCTCACTCATTTCGGACAATATTGGTCATCATTTTCTTAACCAACAACTCTTTCATCATTTCCAGGTAAAGAGGGGCAACTGTTGATACCCAAATTTGTCCTCATATTTTTATTACTATCCTATATACTTTAAAAATATCATTTCCTCATCATCACCAATTTACAAGAATCATATAAGGACTTTCAGTAATTTTTCATAATTTTTAAGGCATTAAAATTGATTTTTCCTGCATTTAAAGTGTTCAAATATTTATTATTTATCCTTTCAAATTATTTTGTGATGACTTAATCATCCAACTTTATTATTTACACCCGCATGTATGTTTTATAATATTTTACTTTATTTTATATAATTAAATTTGCATTTTTTATATTATTTACGCATTGTTTGCAATAATAGCCTATACCTTATAATTAATTGCATTTATTATTTCATATAGGGTAAAAATAACTTCTTTATATTTTTACAACCTTCAGCTACTATTTTCTAAAATATTTAGTTGCATAAATAATTTTCTTTATTCATATAGCTATTTTATTAATTTATTTATCTTCAATTCCATTTGTTTTAAAAACAAACAGCCCAATGTTGAGCCAATTTTCGTACCAAAAGTAGGCCCAAAACACTTAGCCCTTTCCCAAAGCCAAGACAAAATGACCCTTTTAGCCAACCCGATCACGACCTGTTGAAACAACCCGTGCCCGCTCCCCTTTTGACTTGGCCGGTGATCTCAAATGATCAACGGCCCATAATAAACCAACCCCTTTCCTTATATCCCCTCACCCAAACCCTAATCCCATTTCCACCCATCCGCCGCACCCAAATCCTCTCGAACCTTCCTCTCATCTCAAAGTAAACCCTAACCGCCCTACTCAAATCCTAGTCATTGTCCGAGATTACATGAAAATCTTCCATATTTCCTTTCCGTTTTTACACACACAATGATTCTTTCCATCTCCTCAACATTACAATGTGTTCGGTACCAAGTTATTTATGGAAGCTATTCGACGGGGGTTCGTTTGACTCTGGTTCTGTATTATCATCATGTTATTGACTTGATACTTTCACAACAAGGTTATATGGGTTCGATTTAGTGAGATCTTTAACTATTTTGGTTCTCCGTCTTGAATTAGGGTTTATTCAATTGAGCCTTAATCCTGTTCAAAAATGGTTTGCATGAGATTCTTTCATTATTTTTGTGATTCAATTGATGTTTTCCTTTTTAATCTGGGTAATTCTACCTACTATATAAACCCCTTCTCTAATTCCCCAAAAACAGACATTAATCACTATTACTCTCTTACTCCTTCACTCTATATTGTTTTGAACTTTGGCTCTTAGCCGACTGAAAGCCAATGCCACCAGAATTCGACTAATTGAACTTTCTCATTGTGAGAACTACCCGGGGTTCGTCTGAAACACTTGGGAACTCTGACGCACTAAGATTTTGGGTCCTACTGCTCTCTATTGAAGTTTTGAGTACTACTGAGGCTGTTCTTCTTGTTTATCTATTTGTTAATTGGTAACTGGTAAGTTATTTGGCTTTCGCAGTTTCATCCTCTTTCATTTTTGTTCATACTCTTTATACTCGTGCCACTGAAACTTTTATGAATCAATATGTCTCTATGCCATTTTTGTTTGCAGCGTTATTGGCTCCGAAGTTGTTTTGTGACTCTGAACTTTTTCTAGCATTTGAACTTGCCTAAAAATCCCAACTCTGATATATGTCTATTGTATGTGTTCAATATGAATGATTTTTTGCTCTCTTAAGCTCGTTTAGCCTAGTGTGTTTATGCCTGTATGCTTATATTTGCTACCTGACATGAGTTTACTTCTCTGCCTTGTTCTGAACTCTTGTGATTAAACCAATTCATGCACGGAATATGTTCTAATCCCTATGGAATCATTAGGTGCAACTTGACATTTCCTAAAACTGATACTTGATCATATTGTCATGCCAAGCATGCTTTCCTGCAACTTAATGTGTGCTTTGTGAATTTTTGTCTTCGATCCTGTGTTCTCTAATACTGCCTAAGACATTAGGATGAAATAACTAGCTTATCCTCCTATATGTGGCCAACTAGTACCAAGTTTAATACTTCCATGTCTTGCTTCTAAAAATTGACATGCCTCCTATATTGTGACTGACTTTCAGCGTGCTAATGTTTTCCCCTACTTAATTAAGTAATTGTTTGATCATGAACTTGTTCTGTTATGCTGTTCCTTTCATTAGTCCTTTCATGATACACATTTTCATGTGAAAGTTATGCTTTGCTTGTTTCTTGTCTGTTATTCTGCTAGACCCTCATCTAAGGTTCTATAGTTTGATTCTTAATCATGCTTCATGTTGAAACTCTTTGGAACGGTTTACAATCCTATGGTTGCCAATCCTATCACTCTTAAATTTTCTTTCTAGAACTACAAGCATAAACTTGCCTCATATGTATTTTGTGTTCCTTTCAATTTAGCTTGATCCTGTTTATATGTCTTGGCTAGAGCTATTGTTAGCTATAGCTTTAAGAACTATCTTTAAGCTATTTAGTTAAATTCTATAAGTATTTTGTCACTTGTATGGTTGAATTTGGCATCCATTTGGGTAAGTAACTTATTCCTTTGGGCTTGGTATGTTGGGCCTGCTTTGGCATTGCAGGTATGAAATGCACTGTTCTCATCTGGAGTTTAGGCCTGCTATCCGCGCAAAGTTCTAAGCATATTTTAAGGCCCATATGTGTTAATGGGTTATTCTATATTTGTAATTGGGTTTGTGCTTGTTCAATATGGTCTATAATAACTTGTAAAACCGAATGATGGGGAAATTAGTGGAAAGGAGGAACTGAGATACTTTATCTTTTGCATGAATGGGTAGAGATCATGCCTGTAGGATCTTAATTGTTTGTTTGTTCATCATGCCTCATTCTCTGGAATTATATGCACACATGTTATTCCCTTAGAAAACATGACTTTGGGTCTATATAAAGACTTGAATGGTTAAAGAGCATGCATATAGGATCTAAATTGGACTTCTTGCACTTAGATATTATGCTTATAGGGCATCAATACAAATAATTGAAATTGTGTGCTTTGGTATTTCTTTCAAATACATGACTCGTCTAGACACCATGTCAATATGATTTCAATATAGATTATCCAAGTTGTCATCGCTGCTATTCTCCCTTTTTCATACAACCCGTCTAGAACGCATGCCTACAAAGACAAATGAATAATTCTGCATTCTCAACTACTTTACTACCCGGACGCGAATCGTTTAGAGATCATGTCTATAGGATTATACTACGCACCTAGAAAGCATAACAATAGGATTCTTTAATAGAACTATGTATTAAAATAGGCTCTTCGTTAAAATTGGTCACCTAGAAATCCCGCCTATAGGAATTTCCACTAATTGCTAAGTGGCTTAAATCACATAAAAACCATGCCTATAGGTCTTGAACAATTTGACATGCCTTAACTCCAAACCTGCCTATCTATAGTTGTCCGGTTAACTAATCTGAATATAGCTGGTATAAGTTATAATTGTCCTCTTAATTGGCGACGTGCACCAAAGTCTATATAAGGAGGTAAACTTGAGAATTTTGTGTTGTTTATGTGTAGTCCTATTTGTTTTGATTGTGCGCTCAGTTTTCTAATTTTTGAGCAGCCTAATGGAAGCCCAGAACTACCAAAGTAGTAGGTCCAAAAACCTCCAGGACTGTAGGCAAGGGACGGGTAGTGCACACATAGAACGCGACCTATAATTGAATTAGAGCACCTTTAAGTAATAAATTTAACACAGTAATCGAGTAGCAGGAGATGATAGTCTATGCCCGATGAATAATATGGGCAAACCCTACCCTAAGGGAGTTGCAAAGTATTATTTATGTTGCACGGGGTGATCCTTTAGACTAAAAAACATATGACCCCCCCCCCTCCCTTTATATGCTTGTTGTTCACACAGTCATTAAATATAGACCGACGCAGTTGTGTCCCTGTAACATCTAAGACTTGTATTTGATTTAGTTTAGATCTTATGATGTTTTCTTCACACTTGTTACAATAGACCTTAATTTCCATATATTTATTATGACCACTTAGCTTAATTATAACTCAATAATCCACATAGCATAAACTTCGTCGGGGACCAACAATTGTGGACCTTGAAGAGAGCCTTACACCTTATCTTTGAGGTAACTTGATCCCTTACCTAATCTTTGGTGACGTAGACTAATCACACAGATCTATTTGCATATAGGTTCCCTATAAAACTTTAAAAATCGTTAGGTGGGACTCTCCTCTTTTAATACCCACTTAAAAGAGTTGCCACGCGTCGAAGCCCGCTTTCGAGAGAAAAAGGGGTGCGACAATGGCTCTATAGTTGCTCGATCTCTTGCGAAAGGTTCTCGAACATCATGCTCTTGTCGTAATCTTTGTAGTCTTGATCGTTTCCTCAAGGGTTTAGTTACATGTCATAATCGCAGCACACGGGTTTCTATTTATTTGATTACTAAAAAGAAAAAATTGGGTCTAAATATGAGCAAAAAATGAATTTTCTAAGATTTCAGGAAAAGTAATTCTTTTATTTCATCAAAAGGAACGTCTCAGCATTCAAAGAGGAAATTAACAAAAAAGTACAAGCACGGTTCAGGATTCAATTGACCGTGCATTTTTTCAAAATTACTAGAATTCCACACTACCAGGACCCCAACAAACCAGAGATGGACCGGCGGTCCAATTCTTCAAAGTCTCTCAAGGTTCGGCATCTCGAATGGTCGGTGTCTTGGTATCAGCTTCATCACAATATTCCTCGATCATAGTCACGAACAATCGTCCAATTCTATGAACAATGTCACCCTCTGGTTGTGAGCTTCGACTCGAACCCGGAACACGCTCTGGTACAAAAGCCTTCTTCCTAGGGTTACCGATATAAGTCGTTCCAGTTGTAGGTTGATACCCCAAGCAAGTGGTATCCCTCTGCCCTTTTGGTTCAATTTGCTCTGTTATCCCATCTGATCGAGCTCCCAGCCCAGTCCTTGGTTGGTACCCATACTTCATCATCTCTCTTATTTCCATTCTTGACATGTACGGCAACTGCTACTGTGGTTCTGCTCATTTTTCTCCATCTCTATTGGTTGCATGATCTCGACACATGAAAGGCGACCCCATTTAATCCTTCTATGAAAGGGACCGCATGTTCCAAGTATGTTGATCGGCTCCACTATCCTTGTATCACAATATCTGGATAATCCAACTCGAACTTCATACATTGATGGAGTGTGGAAGGAACTGCCCCTACCATATGTATCCAAGACCTTTCTAGCAATAGGCTATACGAAGAAGAAATACCCATCACTTGAAATAATATTGGGAACTCAACTGGTCCAATATGTAAAGCTAAGTAAATCTCTTCGATGACATCTTTTTGAGACCCATCAAAAGCCCCCGCTCTTACATGGCTTTCCTTCACCTCCCTCAAATGAATACCCAATTCTCGCAGAGTAGAGAATGGGCAAATATCATTTTGGATCCTCCATCGACAAGTACTCGAGACATGACTTTATCCCCACACTTCACTATGCTGTGCAGAGCTCTATTATGATCCATACCCTCCAAACGGAGTTCATCGCTTTGAAAGGAAATCATGTTTGCTTCGACAATCTTTCCAATGGTTGCCGCTAATACCTCAATGCTAGTATTGCTTGCCACACTTACTCCGCTTAGAACCTTCACTAAAGCATCCCTATGACTGTAGGAGCTCATCAACAAATCCATGATCGATATGTGAGCAGGGGTCTTCCTCAACTTTTCTTTCATGGAGTACTCTTTAACTGGCATCTTTCTCCAAACTCAGCATCGACATCTATTATATTTCTCCTTTGGTTTTGTTCTCTACTCGAGTTCCATCAGTTCACCTCCTCTGGAGCGTAACACCTTCCTGACCTGGTCATCCCATGAGCAACTACAGAATCCGTCATTTTTCCTTTCCCTTTCTACTAGTACGTCCATAGAACAATTTTGTATTCTCGACTTTCCGTATTTTTGACAATGGCGGTGGACCATTGTTGGTTCGGTAGTGAATTACAGTTTACATTCGGTGGAGCTGGGTACATTGGATGGATCCGCTCTTGATTAGCATATCAATCTCATTCTTCAATCTATAGCAGTCCTCTGTATCATTCCCATGAACACCTAAGTGCCAGGCACAACACTTGGTTGCGTCAAAATATTTGGAGGGTTGGTTGGGAATTCTTCCTTCCACTGGGTATATCAATCCAGCTCTCTTCAGCTTTCAAACAATTGGGTTGAGGGTTCAGCGATCGAAGTGAAGTTTCGGGATTTCATTCTTCAAAATTTTGGGGCGTGGCTATGGTGCATAAGTGGGTCTATTTTGATGGGTGGTGGTTCAGACTAGGGCATATGGTTGTGGTGGGTTTGGATTTGGATGGGCTTGGGGCGGGTTATATTGAGTTTGAGCATTGTATTACGGTTGGGTGTTGTATACTGAATAGTGGGTTGATATAAGGGATGGATGTTTATGGGGTAGGAGTTGTTTCTGCAAGGGGGACTAGACTGATAGTAGAGAATAATTGGTTCTACTTCCTCCTTTTGCCTACTAGCAGCTTGAAGTGCGGCCATTGATTGTCTTTTACCTAATTTGATTCCTTCTTCCAAAAGGTCTCTCATCTTAACCAGCTCAAGAAATTTCTGACTGATCATACCCATCATCTTTTTAAAATAAATCCCCTATTGGGCTCTGATGAAATACTTGGTTTGCTCATTATCTTCCTGCGGGGGTTGTGTCCTAGCAGCCTCTGATCTCCAGCAGCAAGCGTAGTCTTGCCACTCTCTCTAGTTTCTGGTGTAATCTCGGTATTAAATCAGAAAAAATTCATAAAGTCCTCCGCCATATCTTGCCACTCTCTCTAGTTCCTGGTGTCCTGGCGGGTATACCAAGTAAGCGCTTCTCCTATCAGGCTCCTCATAAATAACATCATTCTCAGATTTTTGTCTCTTCCTGCCCCGACCAGCTTGTCGTAGTAGGCCATCAAATGTGCAGGGGGATCACCAGTTGATTTTGCAGTAGGCCATCAAATGTGCATGGGGATCACCAGTTCCATCGAAGATGTCAATCTTTGGAGGCTTATACCGCGTGGGCATGTCAACATTGGGATTTATACACAAGTCCTCATAATCCAGGCTCTTGTTCCCTCGAGCAACCTGGAGATTCTTCATCTACTTTCTCAATACACATAACTGTTTTGATATTGACTCCTCTTTCTTGTACTTTGCTTCTTTCTCCATCTCAGCATATTGATCAATCTCGTGCGTCACTCTAACTGTGACAGGTGCAGTAAAGGTAGATTCTGAGGTATCATGTACATGTGGAACATACCGCTCATGTGTGGCGGTGTGTGCTGTAGGTCTGTACTTGGTCTGATTGGTGGTAAAAAGTGACGCTGTCACGAGGAGGGGTATGAACTAAGTTGGTAGTGACTGGTGGATTGTGTGGAGCTTGGACATAATTTGGGACATAAAGTGTATGTCTACGGGGATTTGGTGGATTTGCGAGGGGTTACTAGTAGTATATCTTGGGTTGTGGGATTTTTGGTGATGGTGGTTGGGGTACTAGTTGGTTGTCGGGTGGTCAAAGGGAAATGATCAGGGATTGAATCTAATGAGGGGAAGCGGTGTGGTTGCGGAAGTGTCGTCACGACCAACTGTGCCAGCTCCCGGATGTGATGTTCTTCTTCTCATAGTGATTTCATTTCCTGCACCATTTTGGCAACGTTCTCATCACTTCAGGTATCGTCCCTTTATGGTGGCTCATCCAATTATTCATATCAACACAAACCAACCTATGCTTTTCGGGGGGGGAGGGGAGGGGAGGGGTAAAAATAACGAAATAAAGTGAGAAAATAAGGAAAAGTAGAAGTTAGTTTCAGAGATTACAAAAATACAAGTATATAGAGCAATTATTTCACATATCAGATAACCGCGTTTCCTAAGATGTGAAAGACCTCTCTTTGCAGGAGGTAGGCCTATGTCGCGAATGTTTGGTGAACAATAATATTTTCACACATTAAAATTCGAAGCAAACATTGATTTTTCATTGATAGGCTTTGGATTACAATAGATAGGAGTGGTGGTTACATCATCGCTTTTCAAAGTTCACAAGATTACATGGGATCATAGGCTTGTCCTTAGATAAATGAAAAGGGGGTACAAGATAAAGGAAATCAACCAGTGACCAATAATCATCCCTGGAGCCAACTCCCAAGCTTTATTCTTCAGGCTCCTCCTCAGGGTCCTCTTCGAGTTCATCCTCCTGCTCGTCGTCGTTGTACACAGGCTCTTCTTCAGGATCCTCCTCCAACTCTATTTTTGACTCAATTTGTATGTATTCGATCACCCGATCATTGTCCTTCGGTGGTGGCAACATGTGGTCAACCGATCCTGGAACCACTTGCCGATGCATGCCAATGGCAACAAGATAGTGGGCCAGAATCTCATGGTATATCTGCAAAGCTGCTGTTGAATCCTCTAGTCCATTCAATCCCTCTCTACTAGGTCGGGCTAACTCATCTTCCTCGTTGATCCACATGAAGCATTCAGGAGTGCACCAAGAATTCTGACCCATTGGCATCATGATCAAGACATTCCATTCATCTTGAAGTCTCCTCACCCTTGGGATCAGAATTTGTCCGTTGTATTCATCTTCATATAAAGTTTTCCTCGACCAGAAGGGCATGTCTTGGATCAGACAAAATTTCCTTAGAACTAGTAGAGGTGCGTAGGCTGAATTTCTTCAAGTCCCACTAACTCGATGAAGTATTTTCCGGTGTTCCTACAGATTTCCCTTCCACCTAACCATGAAAGCTTCAATTTCCCATTCTCCACTTAGATGAGTCAGCATATCTCGCCACTCCTCTTGCCCGTGCGGTGTAACCCAGTGCCTCATCCTTTCGTTGTGGATCCTAATTATGTTACTAATGCCCACAAAATAGTCAATGGTTGCCTCCCTCTGAAAGAAATATTTTGTGGCCCAAAACTGGAGTAGTAGGTTGCAGCCTTTGAAAAAGTCATATCGTCTAGAGCATGCGGACAATGCTTGGAATGTCTCTGCTAATAACACAGAAGCAAGGATGACTTGCAGAGTCCCCTGAAAGGTTGCTAAGATCAGAGGCAATAGGTTGGTGTTGATTCATCCCTTTCTTTGTGGAAAGACTAGTAATCCCAACAATGCCAGATAAAAGGTTAAGGGATGGAGAGTCTCCCAGGTCACTTGATCACATTGAAACTCCTCCTAATGCTACTCATAACTTTTCCAGTGTCCAAATATGTCGAACAGCTGGTCCAAGCTCACCCATCCATCTTTAACATTTCTCGAATTCCTGTTGTTTGTCAGACCCAATGCATGAAGGAACCTATGGTCGAGCATGACAACTGGTAGTATTTGTTTTATCCCAGCAAACGACAAATCCATGAAGCTAGTGACTTCCTCCAGTGTTAGTGTTAATTCACAATCGACAAACTGAGAACCACCTTTGGTGGGTCCCAAAACTGTATCAGCAGTCCAATAAGGACTTTGTTAGCTCAAATGTTCATCAAAGCGGTCAGTGCTCCCAAGTGTGTTCTGCTCATCCCCATATTCTCGGTAAATGTTTCTCCACCACTGCTTCAGCTTGTGTGATGCATTCATGACCATATTAATTTCGGGGACGTTGTGGTTGATTTCCATATAAAGAGGTGAAAAGAGGTTTGGTATGTATTTGCTCCGGATCTTTAGTGGCTTATCTAGATTGGTTCGTCATTCCACAAAAGGCATGTTGTTGGGTGCATGACCCGTTGATATAAAAAGGTGGATTTCCTAATCGTGAGTCGATGAGAAGGACCGACTCACCTATGGCTTATGCAATATGACCTATGTTTGCTAGAGTATAGTGTTTCCTAACTTTAGAGTTGAACTAAACACTATGAGACGTTATGTTAGTTGACCCGACAATGACGTTCTATGAAACTTGAGAATTTGGAATGAATGTTCAGAGGGGTGTAAAAGACAACCCTCGCGTGTCATTTGTGTAAGATAGTGTACGGCCAAGACTCAATAGGAAAGAATGTGATGACAGTGTACAAAGCAATAACATATAATTGGTGACAGTAGTTACAATATTAAGGACAGGCAAATAAGTACATGTTAAACAAGTAAGCTAGTAAGCACATATTTGCAAAGTTAAGCACAGTTAAAGCACCATGTAAACAAACATCTCTAAATTCCAAAAGTCTGCTAAGGTCAGAACCTAAGTGTAAAATCCCCAGCAGAGTCTCCATGTTGTTGGACCCTATTTTGCACAGGTCTTTCAACTAGTGGTTCTTCTATCGTTGATAAAAGAGAGTCGCCACCTAATAATTAAGGCATATTAGGATACCTATTTTCTTGTTAGATTATTATCCTATTGGTCTTCATCAAAATCATGAATCGATGATCAAAATCCTTCTTTTACTTTCAAACATTCAAACTTCGCCGAACGCGTCCGAATCACACTTAGGCATTACAGGATGATGCTAAATTTTACGTACAAGTCACAAATCACAGTACGAACCTATTGCAAGGCTCAAAATCCCAAACATACTTCAATAACCCTAAAGAACACTTCAAGTCAAACTTTGGAAATTCTAAAAACCTCAAAATTCCAACTTTCCGCAATAAACGTTGAAACACCCTCGGTGCACCCGAAACTCGATCCGAACATACGCTCAAGTTGTTAATCATCATACAAACCAATTAGAACTTTCAAATCCTGATTCTGAGGTCATTTACACAAAGGTCAAACCTTGTCAAATCTTGCAACTTAAAGCTTCCGAATTGAGAATTTTCCTTCAAAATCAAGTCCGAACTTTCTGAAATTCAAATCCAACTACACGTGCAAGTCATAATGCATGAAGTGAAGCTACTCAATGTGAAAAACCATTGAACGACATGCTAGTGCTCACAATTACTGGTCAGGTTGTTACACCATCGTGACTTGTCACATTAAGTGACTTGTCACATCATGATGTTTTGTCGCATAAAGTATGTCGTCATATTGGATGTTGACGGGATATTAAGTCAGACTCGATATTATCTATATTTTGAAATAGATTCTACCGGCTTCCAAGTAATTAATAGACTATGCAATAAAATTGAAAGATGATTATTAAATTAAAAATGTACCTTTTAGTATTTATTAAAAATTCCAACTACCTGTAACAACTCGACCGGTCATTTGAGCATTTGCATTCACTTCAATTGTTTGAGGTCTGAGTAGCTTCACATGGTGTATTATGACTTGCGTGTATGGTCAGTTTTGGTTTCAGAGCAGTTCGGGATTGATTTGGAAGAATGATTCTCATTTTAGAAGATTTAAGTTGGAAGAGTTGACCAATTTTGGAATTTATTTATTTGACCACGGATGGAAATTTTTTTGGCTCCGTTAGGTCCGGATTGTAATGACCCGACCAGTCGTTTTGAGCTCTAGCGCGTCATTCGTCGGATTGAGGTGTTAGAGAGGCATTTGATCGGTTGTGGAACCTCGGAGTGAGGTAAGTCTCCAGTCTAACCCTATGAGAAGGGATTTACCCCGTAGGTGTTATATTCTTATGTGCTTCATGTTGTCGGAGCTACGCAGGTATGAGGTGACGAGTGTTCGTGCGTATGCTAGGAATCTTGATTTGTTCACGTAGACTTAGGTTTACGCCATGCTTTAATTGTACTATTTGAGTTATCCTTGCCTATTTAATTCCTTTATTTTGTGTTACGACTTGAGACTAGGCTTGCGTAGAGTGACACTCGTTACTGTAATAGATTTGACGAGTTATTCGATTAGCCGGGGAATATTTGGGTTCTCCTTTACGAAATTCTCGCGCATTATGCATTTTCATTGAGGAGTTTCTTTACATTTCATAACTCACACGTATCTTCGTGAGTGGGGTCAACGACCTATTGATGTATCATATTCTCATGGGAGTGGGCCATTCGCTTCGGCAATATAATAGATGCATCTATGGTTCGTGATGTTCGACCCTTAGCAGTGCACATATAATTATGAGATTGGATCATACGCCTCGGCATTTGTATATATAATTATGAGATTGGACCATACGCCTCGTGCATAATATTTGGCTAAAAGCCATAGTATCCGTGACTTTTCCTGATTTGAGTTGTGACGATCTATTTGGTGGGGACCATTTTCCAAACATACTCCGGTTGAGGAGGTGACCAATAATTGAGGGCTTGCGTTTACTGTTCAGAGGAGGATTGTACCACATGCTTAACTTTGTTTACATTATTTTTACCATGCCCTATACTTGTTTACTTTCTGTTGTACTTGATTTATTGGATCACTAGTACACATATAATTATGAGATTGGACCATACGCCTCGTGCATAATATTTGGCAAAAAGCCAGCGTATCCGTGACTTTTCCTGATTTGAGTTGTGACGATCTATTTGGTGGGGACCATTTTCCAAACATACTTCGGTTGAGGAGGTGACCAATAATTGAGGGCTTGATTTATTGCTCTATTCCTAGAAGTTAGGAATTTCTTGTATTGTTTCCCTCTAAGGAAGAATTGCTCTTGTTATTATGATATTAATGTTGATGGTATTCCCTGAGTATTACAGGGTTCATGTAAAAGAGACATTCTTAACTACATATAGAAAAGAGGGTAATAATCGTATGTTACTAAAAAGGGTTGAAACACGTTTAATGAATGAGCATGCAATGTATTATATATGTGTGATTTAATTCGTATGACCGCGCCTAATGAAGGCCGGGTATGTTATGACCGCGCCTAGTACGGCCGGGTAAGATGTGCTATGATATGATAATGATGAGCCCACAGAGGCATATGATAATGATGAGCCCATAGAGGCATATGATGATGATGAGCCCACAGCGGCGTATGATGAGGCGTATGATGATGATGAGCCCATGGAGGTGTATGTAATTTTATGAGGTAACGATTATGTGAATGTGAACGGTAACAATAAATGTATATGAAATGACAAGCCCACAGAGGCGTGAGTATAGGACGATGATAATGATAATAAACATGTTATGATAATGCTATAAAGGTCACATGTATAGACATAAGTACTACGAATATGTCATGGTTACCTGCCCTCAGAGGCGATCCACTTGCTGCAGGTTATATGTTTGTATCCTAATGCTCACTGTTGTTCTTATATCATGTTTTCCTGTCTTACATACTCAGTACATTATTCGTACTGACGTCCTTTATTGTGGATGCTACATGTCGTGCTGCAGGTCCTAATTTTTTTTTTTAATAAATTTCACTAGGTTGTCTGCCTAGTGTAGATTTTCATATATATAAACAAAAAATACAGAGATGGAAGGGGACATAAACCTGACCTCCATATAGGAAAATGTGTACATTTTGATCATCCACATTTGATGATTAAATGCACCTAAGTAACCGGGGGGGTTAGACCTATAGTGATGTTATGACTTTCTATCTTATAGTATCGATAGCCAGTCATCTTTACAAAAACGATGGGTAGTGAGTCTAGGTCAACTATACAAAAAAGTACATGTATTCCTACTTCTACTGAGTGCGTGTTCCTTCTAATACAAAAGATTCTGCCTTTAACAAAAAGTTGGGTTATTCTAAGGAGAGTACTATATGACAATAAAAAGTATTCTTCAATTTTGCTTTGACTTTTGAAAGGAAAGCATAATTGAAGATAACTGTCAAGAGTAGGCCATATAATAGCTGGATTGCATTGATATTCTTTGGTGCATGTGGGACTCTGGTAAGGTGTATTCATTGTCCATGAGTATGTGCCCTGTTGTCTGCTGCTGCTTATCATTCTCTACTTCATGTGATTGCCCTGTTGACATTGGTTCATCTTTAAGATTTGAACTTGTGAATGGTGTTTATTCCAATTATTGTCCTTGTTTATGTCACTGATGCCCTTGATGTCATTGCTACTGATGTTTCTGTTTCTTGAGTAAGTGTAAGTCTGCTTGGTTTCTGCCATTTGTGGTTGTTGTGTAGATATCTGTTGTGCTTCTCCATTGTCCTGCTCTATCTTATCATCCTCATCCAATTCTCTTGTTGCATAAAGTTGATCCAGAATATACTCTCTATACAATTTTATCACACCTCCAGATTGAGCATGATAACATGCTAATACCACTGGATAGTATTCTAATATCGTATAGATAGTATTATCCTCAGATGTAAACTCAGGAAGAATCGGAAACTTCTGAAATTTTCTTGGCTTTACTGAAATTTCTCCTTTTGAGTTCATATATTGTTGATTGACTCTGTTAACTATTGGCGTTGTTGGGGAGACCATTATGTCGCTTTTTCTGCTATTGTTTCACTTGTATTCTATGCTGAAATTGATGCTACAACTAGTGCTGCACAAGGTTGCTCTGTTGAGAAAACTAGGATAGTCTCTGAGTATGCTGTCCTGTGTGTGTGATGATATTCTGTTGGAGTGTGTCCTTCTTCTCAAATGTGTCATTCTGGCTTCTTTGAGTGTCCTGCTGCTGCTAATAATAGCTCTGATGATGCTGCTGGAACAAATAATGTTGCTATATGCTGCTGACTGAAGTATCGCACCTCTTCCTGGACTCACTCGAAAAGTATATGATTTCAATCTAGCAGTAGTCGACCAAATTAGAGCATGCTTCCTTCTTGGTTTCATCCTTGGTTATATGCTTGTTCCTAACTTCTCCTCCCTTCTAGTGGAATGAGTACATTATACTAATACCACCAGCTGGAAGTTCGTCAAAGAATAGGGCATAGATACAGTTTCGTTACCTGCAAAAAAGAAAACTATGTTAGTGTCAAAAAGTGTCGCCATGCTCTCCTCCCCCAGGATTCGAGCATGATGACCAGCTAAGAATTTCCTTGTGCTCTCCCATTTGTGTAGTGAATTATGTCCTCTATACTCCTGAAGTTCTCGATTGTCATACTCCACTGTTCCGCTTTGTATTTCATTGGTGCAACCTTGATTCAGACTATCAATCTTCCAAGCTAGAAACAGGAATTTTGATGTAGTCTTTGTGGCCTCAAGAAACTGACTCCATGTGGTATTGGAAAAGTGCAGCACATCTACTCCTAGCTGGTATTGATTTTTCCAGGAAACTGCCCAGATTATCACTATCTGTAACAGGTGACATTTTGTAGAATCAAGTTGGCCTAACCAAGAATTCACTGATTTAGCTTCCTCAATAATACAGTATCTCTGCTCCTGAAAAAATTGTCTTCGACAAAATCTGTCTGTAGTACTTTGATAAAAACTCAATCTCCCAACAGTAAGGTTATGTGTCCTTGTGTTCCATGTATTTGAGCATGAAATGATCGAGTTTTTGATCCATTTTTGTATGTTGTCAAGAGATAAAGTATTCTGAAGCATCGCACATCTCAATCGAACAATACATGGTCTCAATCTAGTAGCAATCGACCAGATCACAGTGTGTTTCATCTTTGGTTTCCTCCTTGGTTCTATGCTTGTTCCTATCTTCTCCTCCCTCCCAGTGGAATGAGTACATTGCACTAATACCACCAGCTGGAAGTTCGTCGAAGAATAGGGCATAGATACAATTTCATTCCCTACAAAAAAGAAAACTATGTTAGTGTCCAAAAGTGTCGCCATGCTCTCCTCCCACAGGATTCGAGCATGTTGACCAGTTAAGCATTTTTCTGTGTCCTTCCATTTGTGTGATGACTGTTGCAAGAGTTGGTTACTGCTATTGTGAAGGTAGCTTCTTCTGGCAACTTTGGCTTTCTTGGTGTGATCTGCTTGCTCAGTTTGTGTATTCTTTGCTGAGTCCACTGGTCCTTCCCTGCTGCTGCTATCTTTTCCTGACTGAACAGGTTGATGCTTCCTATCATTTGCTCTGATTGTTCTGCTTTGTTTCCTCCACCTTATGTTTTGATGTTCTGTGTCACCCAGTGTCCTGCTGGTGTTGTTGTTTTGCTATTGTTTATCCTGTATTTGTTTCATTGAGGCAACCATGACTTGCTTAGTGTATAAGTATGTTGCTGCTGTCTGATTGATGCTCAAAAATGGTCCTTGTGTTGCTGCTGATCTTTGCATATTCCTCTGCAGCTGCTGTTTGAGTGTCAGTTGAGTGGCTGCTGCTGTGAACTGCTTCTGATGTTCCTGTTTGATGTATTGCAGTCGATATCCATGGTGATTGTTTTTTCCTGAGTTTACTGTTTCTTGACTGCTGCTCCATCTTTTTCTTTGGTACTCTGAGGTGTCTAGTATGTTGCTGGTATTGATGATCTTCTGATGGCTATGGTAATTCTTCTGTTCCTGTTGGACTGTGTCTGCTTGTTCCTCCTGCATTTGCTACTTTAGTCTACCTTGAGTTGCTATTGCAGGCAGCTTTGTGTTCCAGTGACCCTGCACATAAACAAACTTAGTTAGAAGGTGCAAATTCAGCATGTTGTTGAGAAAAGTTTCTCCTTTTGATTTTGTATCCAGTCCTATGACGACTTTGTCACTTTCACTCTTAGGTATGGGCATTGTGATTTGTCTGCATTTAGAATTTTCCTGCCTGTTGAGTCAAGTTGGTTGAAGTGATGACATTCAATTCTACCAAAGTTGAGAGCACAATTGGCAAGATGACCGGCTACTTTGTTTCCCTCCCTATAGGTGTGTGAAACTATTAATCCGAGGGAGTCTTTGAGTTGAAGGATGTCTTCAATATGCTCCGCTATGCTCCAGGGGTGTTTCAGGGTGCCATTAATGATCTTGTTTAGTATCATTGAGTCCGTCTGTAGCCAAACGTTGGTGAGCTTATGTGTGCTACAGTATCTTAGTGCTTCCAGTATTGCTTTTGTTTCTGCATCTGTGTTTGTTCCTTGTGGACATTCTGTTCCAAGAGCATAAATGAGGTCTCCTGTTTCATTTCTCACACAGAATGCAATTGAGCTTCTTCCTGGGTTTCCTCTTGATGCTCCATCCATATTGATCTTTAACCATCCTGACAGTGGAGGGTTCCAAGTAACCTTTTTGTAGCTTAGCCTTGGAGTGTAGTTCTCCAACATGTGTATGAGATCTTGTCATTTGTGTGGGACCTTAAGTCCTGGCTTCCTCATATGTACCAGGTTTTGCAAAGTTGTGGAAATTTGGTATATTACTCTGCCAGTTGTGACTGGTTCTCCATGCTTGTAGCTATTTCTCCTTTTCCACAATTCCCATATGATGCATGCTGGGAGTGCCTGCATAATTGGTTTGAGTCTGTTGGTTGTTTGTGCAGTCCAACATTTTATTATGGCCTGATGGAAGCTTAGCTCCTCAATTGAGATTCCTGCTGTTTGCATAAAATATTTCCAGACCCTGCTGGCAGTACTTGATGTATAGAAGAGATGAGTAATTCTCTCTTCCTTTGGATCAGTACAACACCAGCACTTTGAGGGTAGCTGATATCCCCATCTTTTAAGAATATCATCCAGTGGTAATTTAGCTCTCCAAACTTTCCATATGAAGAAGGCAATTTTGAAAGGAAGTCCCTTTACCCATATCTTCTCATAAGCCAATTTAGGATCTTCCCTCTTTCTCAAGTATTCCCATGCTGATTTGACTGTGAAATGGCCTTGATTTTGAAGCATCCAGTATGGAATGTCCATCGTGTGTACTGCTCTTGGGGGCTTAATAGTGGTGATGATGTGTTCTACAAGTTCTTGAGGCAAGTGAGCTGAAAGTTAGCGAAGATTCCAGTTGCCATCTAACAGGGTGTCATTCACATTCTGGAGTGTTTCATCAATAGGGAAGTTTGGTGGTGTTAGGAAGTAGAGTGCTCCGAGCCTAATCCAATTGTCATACCAGAAGAGTGAAGATCCCATCTTCAATTGCCAAGCTATTTGATGTTCTATCATCTCTCTGCATTCAAGCATCATTTTCCAAACCTGTGATCCTTTTTTCCATTGAACAGTTACTGCATTGTGTGTTTTGCAGTATTTCTGTGACATGTACGCACTCCATAGGCTAGGTTGGTTCTGAAGTTCCACCATAGTTTGCAAAAAAGGGCTCTTGACATGTCATGTAGGGATCTGAAGCCCGCTCCTCCTTCTTCCTGTGGTAGGCATAGGTTATCCCAGGATGACCAGTGTCTGCTGGTGCCTCCAACTGTGCTACTCCAGAAGAATTGAGCAAACAGCTTGTGGATGTTGTTGATTACTTGCTTGGGGGGATTCACTGCTGATAAGAGGTGAATTGGCATACTTTGCAAGACATGCTTGATCAGTATGGCTCTTCCCCCTATAGAGAGTAATTTCTCTTTCCAAGATTGCAATCTGTCTTGGATTTTGCTCACAATGTCTTGGTAATAAATGATCTTCTTTCTTGAGTAGTGGATGGGGCAACCTAGATATGTGAATGGGAAGTTTTGCTTTCCAATTACTGTAATTCTTTCTATTCTTACGATTGCCCTTGTTGTTGCTGAATGATGCATGTAGACAGCTGATTTGCTCCTGTTTATTAATTGCCCCGAGGCTGCTTCATATGCCTTTAATGTTTCCATGATCATGTGTAGTGAATTGTCATCTGTTGAGGAGAAAATGATCATGTCATCCGCATATGATAAGTGGTTGATCTTTGGACTTCTTCTTGGCATTCCAAAACCTTTGAAGCAAGTATTTTGATGCAGGGCATTCAATCCTTTTGATAGTGCTTCTGCGGCAATGATGAAGAGGGTTGGGGATAGAGGATCTCCTTGCTTGACCCCTCTTGTTGATTTAAAGAAGCCACATGGTTGTCCATTAATGAGGATTGAGTACCAAATGTTTCTGACGATGTCCATAATCATGCCTATGAAATCTTTATCGAAGCCCATTTTCCTGAGGATATTTGCTATGTATAGCCAAGATATTCTGTCAAAGGCCTTGGTCATGTCTAGCTTGATCACCACATTTGGTCCTGCCTTTATTCTTTTCCCAATGTCAGTGATGATTTCCTGTGCTATAATGACATTTTCAACAATTGTTCTGCCTCTAACGAAACCAGCTTATTCCTGAGAGATTAAGGAAAGAAGTATGCAAAGAAATCTTTCATGAATGATTCTCGAGAAGACCTTGTTAATGAAGTTGCCCAGACTTATTGGCCTTAGGTCCGAGAAAGTTTCTATCTCCTTCTTCTTTGGGATAAGCACCAAATTTGTATGTGTTATGCTTTTGGGAAGAGGATGGCCTGAGAAGAAAGCTGTGACCATGTTTTCTATGTCGTCTCCGACAATATCCCAGCACGTTTGATAGAAGGTACCTGTGAAACCATTTGGGCCTCCTGCACTCTCTTTGTTTAAGCCGAAAACGGCTTTTTTGATTTCTTCTTTTGATGGAATTCTGTTAAGCTCTGCATTTTACTGCAGATCAATTAACTGTTCAATATTTCCCAATATGCTGAAATCTGTCGGGGTGCTTTGTTCGGTAAATTGATCTTTAAAGAATGATATAGCCTCCTCTTTTATCTGATCTTGTTCTGTTAACCAAGTGCCGGCATTGTTTTTGATTCTTTTGAGCTGGAGCCTTTTCCTTCTGCCATTGACCTGAGTATGAAAGAACTTGGTGTTCCTATCTCCATCTTTGAACCAGGACATTTCTGCCTTTTGTTTCCAGAACTGTTCTTCTATTGCTAGGTATCTCACCATTTGTGCTTGCACCTTTTGTAATGTCTCTCTGTTTTGGGCCGTGGGTCTTTCTTCATATTGTTTTTCATGCACCAGAACCACCTCCTCCATGCTTGTTATTATCTGAAATATGTCTCCAAAGGTTGCCTTACTCCAGAGTGTTAAGGCTTTCTTTAGCTTCTTTAGCTTATGATTGAAAATGAAGAAAGGATCTCCTTGAAAGTCTGCTTGCCAGTTTTCTCAGACCACTATTAGGAAGCTTTCTTGCTTGATCCAGAAGTTTAGGAACTTGAATGGCTTCCTGATCTTTGTTGGCTCTTGATCAAAGTGAATTAGTAGAGGACTATGATCCGATCCAATTTTGGAGAGATAAGTTATTTCAATGGTTGGAAAGGCTTGTTGTAATAGTTGATTTGCAAAGCATCTATCTAGCCTTTTAAAGATGCACTCCTCATCTGCTCTCCCATTCGACCAGGTAAAGATGCTTCCTTTGAAGCCTAGATCTGTTAGGCAGCTGATGTTGATACAATGGTTGAAGTCATCTACTTCATTGAACGGAACTGGTAGACCTCCATACTTTTCTTCTTGATCACTTATGACATTGAAGTCTCCTCCTATTAACCATGGACTAGCAATTGCCTGCGACAAATCATATATTGAATCCCACAACACAATTCTTTCTACTGATGTACATTTAGCATATACCAGGGTGAGGATTAATTCTTGCTTTGTCCCTGTGTGAAATAGCTTCAGTGTGAGTTGTTGAACTGTATCCATGAGCACTGTAACATTGTATTCATCATCCAGAAAGGCCCATATCTTGTTTGACATGTTTGCAAATGCTTGCGTCTTGCCAATTCTTCTCCTGTATGTCTCTAGTTTCCTGAGTTGCTGTTTTGGTTCCATGATGCCAACAAATTCAAATTGATGTTTGTTATTGAGTGTGATCAGTCGCTCAAAAGCTTGCATTGTGTTGACTGATCTTATGTTCCAGATAATGGCTTTCATTGTCTTATGTTTAAATAAGCAGTTGCACTTTTTGATTAAACTATCCTTGGGGTCGAGCTGTTCTTTTCTTTGGATAGTTTCTGCGAGGGGTTCTTTTTTCCAGTTATCTTTGGTGATAAATCCCCTTGTCTTGCTATATTTCTGAAATTCTGTGTGGTGTCTTCCTCATCCATGTCCTTGCCAGTGTTTTCTGTCAGAAAATTCATGTATTTGGCTGGTGTGGACTGATCTCTGGGTTTGTAAATTGCCTAGAGCTGAGCTCTTAGTGATCCCAATTGTATGAGAGTGTCTTGACCTGTAATTGCCAGTTGCTTCTCCTCTTTATATTATTTTTTTTCTTTTTCATCAATATATTCTTCTTCACTCTGCATTCCTTCGGGGAGTTCCCCTTCTTCTAAATCTTTCTCCAATTGCTCAGCCCATAACCTTCCTGTTATTTGTTGGAGCTGTCTGCCTACACTTGTTTCAATATCTCCAGTGTTATCTCTGTTCTGTGCAGCCTGCTTTTGCTGTGTGATGTTGCTGCGTGATTTTATTGAAACTGACTGATTTGTGCTGTTGGTTGACTGTTGAGTTGTGTGTGGTTGCTGTGTACTTCCTGTGATTCCCAGTTTGTTGTGAAAGCTTTTTTGGACCCACTCTGCAGTGGATTCTGCTGCTTTTTCTTTTGTGTTGCTTGCAATTTCTGATGTTTCATTGGCCATTGCTTTTTCCATTGTTGTCCGGCCTGCATTATTGTGTTGTTTACTGCTTGATTGTGTTTCCTTAGTACCATCTTCTGCTGAAACTATTGATGCTTGGGGTATTGCTGCCTTTTCTGTTATTGGATTGGCATTTTGTGTAGCTGCTCTCTCTGGATGGTTTCCTTCCTTTCTGTTGTTCTCCTCTTGCTGCTTTCTTGCTAGGGAAATGTTTGTGTGTGATTGCACTGTCCCTGATCTTGGTGTTAGCTGACTTCCTGTTATTTTTGAATTCCCCTGCTTGCTCTTATTTAAGTCGAGTTCTGAGTTTGCTGTCTTCCCATTTACTGAATTGGCCCTCTGTGTAGCTGCTCGCTCTGAAAAGTTGTGCTGGTTTTCTTCTTCCTTGTTGTTCTCCCATATCTGCTTTCCTGCTATGAGTATATTTGAGCTTGCTGCTTTCTCAGCTATTGAACTGGCATTTTGTGTAGCTGCTCCTTCTGAGGCTTTATTTCTGTTATTCTTTCTTTGCTGCTTTTCTGTTAGAAGTATGTTTGAGTGTGCTTGCACTGTCTTTTGCCTTGATGTCAATTGCGTTTTAGCTGGTTCTGAGCTTAATTGCTTGCTCACATTGTAGTCAACTCCTGCATTTGCTGGTGTTTGGTTCTTCACCCTTAATATAGCTGTGGGATTTACTGTTGCGCTATTAGCTTGGTATCCTTGTCCAAAGCTCGATTGCCCTTGATTCCTTGTCTGGTTTGCTGTTTCATTGCTTACAACAGTGTGGGTTCTTTCCTTTTTTTAATTCATCTCCCCTGCTACGTTTGTGCTAAGTACTGATTTTCAAGTGCCTGGGCCTCGGCATTGTCAGTGTAACTGCTGTAATCTTGAATTGCCTTTTCTGCTCCAACTACTGATGTTTCAAGTACATGGGCTTCAGCATTGTCAATGTCATTGTTGTCTTGAACTAAGTCTAGGACATTGTATTTGTTTGCAAATGATAGTTGGTGATTTCTGACTTCTATCTGTTCCTGTTGTTTCTCCTGATTATGAGAAGCCTTGTGTTTTGTTCTATTATCTCTGACTTCCTTCCATTGTGGGCCGACATTTCCTACTACCTTGCCGCTTGATAAAATCAGCATTGGTTTCTCTGTTCCTGCCATTTCTTTAACTTTGTGCGTCATTTTTCCTGCTGTCCTTTGCTCTTCAACATTGTTTTTAGCAAGAATTTCCGAAAAAAGCTTCCAACATTCACTCATTTCATGACCTTGAATCTTACATTGCTTACAATACTTTGGGAGGTAGTCGTATTGTATTTTAATCCATTCAGATCGAACTTCCCCTGTTGATTCATCTTCAATATCTAGCCTTACCTTTTGGGGCAACTTTGCTAATAGGTCTACCAGGACTTTCACACTTGCACAGCTGGGTCTTGTTTTGTTAATAGTTGCTGCATCCAAATGCAATGGCTTGCCTATTGCCGAGACAAGTGAGAACAAGCATTCCTTCACATAGAAGGTCGGAAGTAAGTGCGGAAATGATATCCATGCCATTGCCATGGACGTTTCCTCCCCTGCCTTGTATCTGCTATCATAGATCAGCTGCCTCATCTGGTACTCCATTCCATCCTTTGCTCTGAGATAATAGGTGCTTTTTGAGGTTAATTTTATGAAATCCTCCCACAATGTTAGTTTGATAAGCACCTGCTTCTCTCTGAAATACCAGATATTACATTCTCCTTTAATTCCACATTGAATTAGGATAATTTTCCGGAGCTCCTGCAAATCCGGCCACCCATATGAAAATTTACCCAATATCGCAAATTGAAGGCCTTCTATGATATTCATATGGGTGACTTCTGTTTCCGTGTATTTGATGATCAGAATTCTCATGCATGTAGGTTGGTTTCTTGATCGGTACTGTGTCGGTGTGTTTGCTAGGGTTCTGAGCTGGGTTGTTGTTTAGGTTTGCTGGTTTGAGGATTTGGGAGTAATCGGGGGATTTGAGTGTCGGGGATACGGTGGTTAGGTGTTTGGAGGTGCTTGATGATGGTTGGCCAGCCGGTGTTTCGCCGGCTGGGGACGCCATTGATGGCTGTCGAGCTTGGGTTTCTCCGGTATTTCACTCGTTCGCCAGACTTTCTCTTTCTATCTCCGGTACATGGTGCTTTCAGAGAAAGGAGTCAGGTATATCATTTTTCTTTTGTTTTAAAATTCTTCCACATCCTAAATATCAAGCATCTGTTTCTCTATTTTGTAGGCAGAAGGATCAGGAAGGGTCAAGAAAGGAAGGTGTTTGACTTTCAATTTGATTTCCTTGACTACGTTGGTATGGTTGTTAGTCCAAGTTGGTGGAGGGTTTTTCTGTTTATCGTGGAGCGATTTTAGCAGAATACTAAGATCTAGAATGAAGTCGCAGACATAGTTGACACAACCAAGGAATCTCTGGAGCTGTGTTTTGTCTAGAATTTGATCCGGGAATTTATCAGCAAATTCAACAGACCTTTGTATAGGGATCACAGTTCCTTGTTGGATATTGTGACCAAGAAATCGAATGTTTATCTGGAATAAACTATATTTAGTTTTGGATAGAACCAGGCCATTTTCTCTAATAGTATTAAAGAAAATATTTAAATGTTTAAAATATTGGTCAATGCTTGTGGAAAATACAAGGATATCGTCAATGTAAGTAATAATAAATCGTGAAAGAGGACTGAAAATATTGTTCATGATTTTTCGGAATTCAGAAGGAGCTTTTTTCAATCCGAAAGGTATAACATTCCATTCATACTGTCCGAATGGGACAGTGAAAGCGGTCTTGTATCGATCTTTAGGGTTGATCTGGATCTGCCAGAATCCCGATTTTAAATCGAATTTGGAAAATATGATAACGACATGGACACGCTGAAGTAAATCCTTCTTATTAGGAATAGGATATCTAATCCACCTAAGAGCAATATTGAGGGGTTGTTCCCGGAAGTTTAAGGAACAGAGTGTGTGTGTGTGTGTGTGTGTGTGTGTATATAACTCATGGGCTATATATATAGGGTGTCTGAATAAAAGCACCCAGCACCCATGACTTTTGAAATAAGGCCCATGTTGTAATTTGGCAAGAATATTATATTCGCAACAACCATCGATATTCCACTCATAGATATTATGAGCATTATAATTATTCTGCATGGTATTAGGTCTCTCTTCTAAGACCATGTCAGGATGTGTAGCTCTAGGGTAATAGAGTTTTTGAGGCTTTCGCCAGTTGGAAAATTCTGACTTAATAGGTGCCATTTCTAGAGGAGGCTTGTCTTCTAGAGAAATTTGTGAAAATTGTTCAGATTCATTATCTAAATCGGTATCTCCTAGAGCTCCTAGGATCTTAGAAGAGGAATCTTTCGACTGGAGTGTCCTGGATTATTAAGAAATTTTCTATTTCCGCTATCCTCTATTGCAGTTCTGAGAGTTTGGGAGAATCTGTAGAGCGGTGCATAATAAGTTCTCTAGTATGGGTTCTAGGGATCTCGTATGGTTTAAATAAAGGAGTTGTAGGAGTAGAGTTCCTACTGTTGGTTTCTTCAGAGAAGTTGAAGATTAATTTGAAACCAAGTATTCTGCAAGAGTTTGTAAATACTGGTTAGTGTAATTATTTTGTTCAAAAATATTTTTAATATCTTTGCCAGTGATCGATTTAGTGTCAGTTCTCTGTTTGAAAGGTTAGGCTGTAACTGAGCTGCTAACAAAGCTTGTCGAAAATCCTTGTGACCGAGGAAGTTCGAAAACCAGTGTTGGTTTTCCATATTTTTGAAACATTAATTGAGTTTGAAAAAGGGAAATAGATCTGGTTATAATTAACATAAATTTCAAACCATTCAAAGAAATTAATTTGTTGTTTAATGACATTTAGACTATCATAGAAAATTGTTTGAATTTTCTTTCTTTCTTCTCCTTTGTATTTTTCTAAAAACCAAGTTCTTTTGAAAATATTTTCAGGAGAGTAAAATTCCTTTTGGAGACCTTTTTTATCAATTTCAAATTCTCCAAGGCACCAACGATACTGTCATCTTCTAATTCGGCACCTAGTGACGTATAAGTTGGAGAATCTGGTCGGTTGTAGGTAGTGTCGGCAGAGGGAACCATCTCTGGTTTTTCTACCTTATACCTAGCTTGTGAAAATCTAGATTCGAAGTCAACTGTCTCGATTCTAGTGGGATATGAGGACAATGAATGTCTAGCATAATGAATTGATGGGATTTCAGACTGTGATGAGGCAGAGGAACTAACTCTTTGGCTAAGGAACCTCTGAAAGGAAACTGGCACAGATCCAAAAGGGAGTTGTTGGATCTGGGAAACTACCGTATCTTGCGATTTTTTAGCAGGAGTGGCATCCTGCAGAAGCCAATTTTCAGGCAGAGAAACCTGATTCCAAGAAATTGGCTTAGGAATAGACAGATGAGATCTCTGCAGATCCGTCTGAAAGAGAACAGTTTCACCTTTGTGAGTAGTTCTCATAGCTCTAGTGCTAAAGGCAGAATTCATGGCCTTATACTAGATTTTGTAAATAATTGCTACTGGAAGAGAACCGGCTTTAGTCTTATAATTAGAAGTCTTAACATTAAGGGTCAAGGTATCTATAATATTTCTATCTTTAAGGGAGACTGTGAAGTTAGGAAAACAGTCGAAATAAATTGGATCATTGCAAAGACTGGTTTCAACCATTCCTAGTAATGAATCATTGAACTCTAGAAATCTAGAATCTCTAAGATAGATAGAAGTGATATGTCCAATCCTTCTCTGGATAAAGGCTTAGCGGCTATTGTACTAAACCAAAATGGATGTAATTATATTTCTTCCTATATTTTTCAATAGATTTGATATTGAGAAGTTTGATTTCCTCATGGTCTGATTCCAGAGGAATAGTTTGCTCAATGGTAGACATGTGATAATCACTTGTCAAGCTCTATTTTTTAGACTTGTAAATTGTTGACTGGGGATGTTTGGGGATTTTCCAATCGTCAATTAATTGCTGCAAATCAGAGAAATTAATCTCTTCTTTGAGCTTAAAATTGGAAGAAGAGGAGGAAGAAGAAGAACCCGTAGACCTAGATGAGAGTGAGTGAAAGTAAGACATTTGAATGATTAAAAAGCTTCCCATCCTTGGCTCGAGAGACCAAGTGGTTTCATAAAGAAGTTATTCAAGTTCTTAACTCTACTATATGTGGAAGAGTCAGATCTGGTGTTAAACTTCATAGATCTATAACTTTTAAGGCCTTGTAAGAGGTCTGTTCAGATTTTATCTTGCTATAGTGCTTAGCATTAGATATGGAGGGTAGATCTGTAAGTATACTAATTCTTTTACTCAAAAGGGATAATGTTTATGATTGTTCTACAAAGAATTCCTTCTAAATGACCCAAAGGTTTTTAAACCATCTGCAAGCCTTCTAGGTACATTTACAGGCATCACCTCGCCATAATCCCTGCGAACCACGCTTATAGTGCAGATCCGAAAGGATCCCAGTGCCATCTTCAAAGATTCTTCATATTACAAGCATATGTTTAACCATTATATGGAAAAGAATCAGTATATCTACAGATCTATCATCAGATCTAACATCTCTACACTATAACAATATAAAGTAAGAACAACTCTCAAACTTAACCATAAATAAAGAGATCCGTGAGTTTCAAACTAGATCTAGCAGTACCATATAACAGTATGTTAAAACCAAGAATCGCATCCTTACTTCTCCACTGGCTCTCATACCAACTTCTGGACAACCAATCCTAAAAGCTGGTGAAACAATTCCTGATTCTATCAACACGTTGATTTACACAATCATCAAAACATTCGTAGGTTGTCCAGGTATCTTTAGAGAAAAATCCTCCGAAATACTTAACAACCTCAAGTGCAAAACTCTTTCAGATTTTAAGTGGTATAAGGATTCCTTCTTGACCAGGATCTACGAAAGACCAGACGGGAATCTCCCTAATTGGAAAGAGAAATTCTTAGATGGCTTGCCTAAGTCCCTTAGAGATTTAGTCAAAGAAGAATTTCGGAGTCAATATTCTGGTGATATTGTTCCTTACGATCGAATCACCTATGGTCAGATAGTTAGCCAGATTCAACAAGTTGCTCTTAAAATCTGTAGGCAACACAAAATACTTAGGCAACTTGCCAAAGATAGGGCACAAAGACGTAGGGACTAAGGAAGTTTCTGCGAACAATTTGGTCTTCCTTTGTGCGGTAGTAAACCCAATAGCAAGAAAAGTTCTAAACCTGATTCTTCAAATATTAGAAAAAAAAATTCCAATAGGAAAGGAAACTTTCCTACACAAAAGATTAGTCTTCCAAATCCTTTACTAAAGATGGCAAGACTTCTACTTCCACTGGAAAATGTTTCAAGTGTGGAAAGATAGGCCACATCGCCAAGTTTTGCAAAGTCTCTCAAAAGATCAAGAGCCTACAACTTAATGAACCTACTCTAAACAAAATAGAAAAATTTCTTGTTGAATTAAGTGAATCTTCGGATATTACAGACAATGAAATGTCCGACGACGAACAATTTAAAACATCCTAGAAGATGACTTAAATTCATCTATTACATCTTCAGGGGAGTCTGACCAAGATGACCTCCCTCAGATCAATGTTCTCACGAAAGAACAAGATCGTCTTCTTGAAGTAATTGGTGATCTTCAAGATCCTGAACTTAAAAAGGATAATTTAGGAAAACTTAAGACAGTCCTTAATAAGCCTTCAACACCCTCATCATCAACTCTTCAAAATCATCCCCAGGTAGCCAATACATATAACATTACTGATATTTTGAAGAGATTTCCCTCTGATAGTCCTAAGGTCTCAAAGGTGACCATCTCAGACCTTCAATCTGAGATAGCACACCTGAAAGAAGAAATTAGGGAAATAAAAGCAAGACAAGAGCTTGATAGACTTATCCTCCAACAATTGTCTAATGAGCCACAAAAGCTCAAAGAGGTTGTTGCTACCTCTGACCAAGACGATAATGAAACAAAATCCTTCTTAGGACATCTTTCCTCTATAAGGATTCAGAAATACCATGTTAGGGTAACTCTCATCGTCAGTAAATATTTTGTTTGGACTGGCATAGCTTTATTTGACACCGGAGCAGACAGAAGCTACATCCAAGAAGGTGTCATTCCAACAGAGTTTTTCGTTAAAACTAAGGAACACCTAAGGTCCACCAATGGTGAAAAAATTAAAATCACTTACAAACTTCCTTCTGTAAAGGTCACGACCTCCCCAGAGTAACCAAACTGGTTCATCTAGACTCCATTTCACTAAGCAAAAGACCTTTGTAGGTATTCCTTTCATTCAACTTTGCACCCCATACCTAGTTACAAACAAAGACATTCATGTGGATTATCCCACAAGCAACGTCCTTCTTCCTTTCCATAAGCCTCCAACTTATGAAGTCATACATTCTTTGTAAAATAAAGAAAAACAAATATGTTTTTAAAAGAAGATGTAGCTTTTCAAAGAATACAGAAGCAGTTAACTGATTATGTAATTTCTTCTAAAATTAAATGTTTAGAAGCTAAGATTCAACAGGAGCTTTGTTAAAAGGCACATTGTTGGGCTTCCTTACGAGCCTGACTTTGACGAGAAAAAGATCCCAACTTAAGCTCGACCCATTCAAATGAATCATGATCTTACAATGCATTGTCAAAAAGATATCAATAATCTCCTAGTCAAGAAGATAATTTCCTCTTCAAAGTCTCCTTGAAGTTGTGCGGCATTCTATGTCAACAAAAACTCTGAAATCGAGCGCAGAGTCCCTCACTTGGTTATCTACTATAAGCCTCTTAACGCAACACTTAGGTAGATTAGGTATCCTATTCCTAACAAGAAAGACTTATTACAAAGAGTCTATGCTGCCACAATTTTCTCTAAATTTGATTTAAAATCTAGTTTTTGGCAAGTACAAATCAATCCAAAAGACAAGTACAAAACTGCTTTTACAGTCCCTTTCGGACAGTACGAGTGGAACGTGATGCCATTCGGATTAAAGAACGCCCCTTCTAAATTTCAGAAGATAATGAATGATATCTTTAATCCATATTCCAGTTTTGTTATAACTTATATAGACGATGTCTTGATTTTCTCAACAAACATCGACCAACATTTCAAACATCTAGGAATTTTTTTTAACACTATCAAGGAAAATGGATTAGCTCTATCTAGAACTAAGTACAACTTATTCCAGACAAACATCAGGTTCGTTGGTCATAACATCCAACAAGGGACTTTTACTCCTATTTAGTGAACTCTCTGGTTTGCTGACAAATTCCCAGACCAAATCCTGGACAAGACACAACTTCAAAGGTTTCTTGGTTGTGTCAACTATATTTGTGATTTCATTCGGGATTAAGCATTCTATTAAAGCCCTTTCAGCATAGATTGAAAAAGCCTCCGATTTCTTGGACAGATGCCCAAACCAATGCTGTCAAGCAACTTAAGTTGAAAGTCAAAAATCTCCCCCTCCTAAGTCTCCCCGATCCATCTGCTTTTAAAATCGTAGAAACAAATGCGTCAGACATAGGATATGGTGGTATCTTAAAACAAATTAAAAATGATAAAGAAAGTATCATTGCTTTTACATCAAAATACTGGAATATCTCAGAACAGAACTATCCAAACAATTAAAAAAGAAATTTTGGCAATTGTTTATGCATATCGAAATTTCAATAAGATTTATTAAACCAAAAGTTTTTGCTTCGCATTGACTGCAAGGAAGCTAAGTCTGTTTTACAAAAAGATGTGTAAAATATTGCTTCAAAACATATTTTTGCTGATGGCAAGTTATTTTATCAATTTTTAATTTTGATATTGAATATATAAAGGGAAGCTCAAATTCCATACCTGATTTCCTAACCCGTGAATTCCTTCAAGGCAAATAAAATGCCTAAAAAACCAAAGCCCCTGTGGTTAGCCTTACCAGCCCCGGAGGAAAAGCAACAACAACAGGCTGCCACACAACAGCCTAATGATGTTTCAATTTCAGCAGTTGTTCAACAACAACATACAACAACAATAGCTGCAAAAAAGTAGCAAACAACAGAAGTTGGACCAAGCCAGCCAAAATGTAGATCGCCTGCAGACTATGCCATGAAAGGCATCCCAATGGTGGTCTTGTCACAGCCGATTCTAGCCAAGCAAATTTCAATTGCCCAACCTCGTAGATGGGCAGATATCGGCGAAAAAGAATCCTCTTCTGAAGATGATAATCAATTTGTACAGCAATATGCTTCGCAGTGGACGGTAAAAGATTTTGAAAAATAGATACAACTCATGGGCCTTACTTCAAAAGAACCCATGACTCCTCTCGACCAAGAGAAAGTGGAAAAGTCGACGCGCGCAACTCCTTGAAGCAGCCGCCATATCTTCCCCCAGGTCTTCTTCAGCTTCAACTTCAGCTGTGGTTGCAAAAAGCACCACGCCTTCAACTTCAACCGTGGCTGCTACAAGCACCACAAAGAAAGAGGTGGTGGTAAAAAAACCCCACTAAAAGACAAGTGGTGGCCAAAAGCCCCACTACACAGAGCACGGTGCCTTCTGCGCCTAAGCAGGCACTTTCTTCACCTGTGCCTCAACCAATTTCTTCAATAGGTCCTTATTCGGGGGAACCTCAATATATTAAGAACGAGATGAATTTTTCACTCGTCCAAACCGAGCCACATCTTTGGGATTCTAACCCTCTAATAGTAGCCATAAAGATGCTCGACCCAACATCTAACTTTCTCCAGAAAACTCCTGCTCACAACCAGAAGTTCTATGAATTTATCCTTACAGACACCCAATCTTGTCTGTTTAAAACTTTTTTGGACAAAACCCAAACCTTTATCACCTATACCACAGTGTGGATAAACAAAATCATCTCGCCAAAGGAATGGGGTGATCACCCTATGAAAGTCAAAAAACTTTCCTAGCCATTTTCTCCACAATTTTTCAGTTACTATGATTATAGGGATGCGTGGTTTAATATGCTGACCTTTCAAAACCATACCAACAAACACTCATACTTTCTCCTTTGGGGAAAAAACTTGCCAGTAGATTTTTCCCAATGGTTTGTTCACCAATGGTGGCCTATTTACGGCCATTTGGCGGATATATTTCCTCCACCAGTGAAAGAACAATTCCCCAGTTGCTCTGATTTTTCTCAGATTCCACATCCCATGGATATACACCCAGAAGTTTGTTTTCCACAAACGGGAAGGATTCAGAGGTATGCCTTGGTTAGCCCTTCAAGGCTACTGTAAGTGGTACAAGGCATGGAGAGATGCCACGGAAACTTACTTATCAGCAGTTGGAAAATGGTTTTCCAACAACCCCAAATTTTTGTCACCTATAGATGTAGCAACCACTTCATTTTTCCAGTAGAGAAGGCTAGTTCAAGCAAATTTAGCAAGCTCTACCAGCAAAAAAAACTACATCCAGGAGATGGAAAACCTTCTACAATAGCTCAAGGGAAAGGTTCCCGATCAACATTCATCCAGTTCGTCTGAAGAACAATCAGAAGAGGAGGATGACCCTGACTATGACCCAGAATAAGTCAAAATCAGGACCAATTTATCGCTGACATCAGATATGACGCCAGAAAAGAATTTTTCAGAAAGTTACTGTAGCAATGTTACTGTCGATTATTGTGCACTTATCACTGTAGATTACTGTGAATTTTTCACTGTGGCAAAACACTGTACACTTTCACTGTAGCAATGTCTATAATTCTATAAATAGACCCCCTCACTCAAGGAAGAGGGCATTCAATCCTTCTCCCAAATTTCGGAATTCTCTCTACACATTTCCTCTCTCTAAACCCTCTCAACTCTTAAGAAGCTAATATCCTGTAAGCTTTTAAGTTTTAATTTTTTAATATCTGTTTTTTAATTTCTTGTTATCAATAATACTTTTGGTCGGCTCTACCACCAGCTTTATGTTTTATTCTTGTGTTAACATAATTGCATTCGGTTGGCCCTGCCGCCTATTTTATTTAGCATACGTTTGCATATGGTCGGCTTTGCCGCCTGAGTTTTTCTTTATTTATTGCTTCCTGTTCCTTACATTTCTCTTATTTTCCCA
This sequence comes from Nicotiana obtusifolia, assembly GCA_002018475.1. NCBI lineage: Eukaryota > Viridiplantae > Streptophyta > Magnoliopsida > Solanales > Solanaceae > Nicotiana > Nicotiana obtusifolia. The sequence continues at coordinate 105,903 of MCJB01046788.1, forward strand.
TTCCCCTCTACCCTCTCGGGGACTAGCATCTGCCCTACTGGTATCAGCATGGGCCTTACGTGTTGAAATGTTGGTCGATGTTTGTTTAGAAAATCAAGACATCGTCTATATAAGTTATAACAAAACTGGAATATGGATTAAAGATATAATTCATTATCTTCTGAAATTTAGAAGGGGCGTTCTTTAATCCGAATGGTATCACGTTCCATTCGTACTGTCCGAAAGGGACTGTAAAAGCAGTTTTGTACCTGTCTTTTGGATTGATTTGTACTTGCCAAAAATCAGATTTTAAATCAAATTTAGAGAAAATTGTGGTAGCATAGACTCTTTGTAATAAGTCTTTCTTTTTAGGAATAGGATACCTAATTCATCTAAATGCTGCGTTAAGAGGCTTATAGTTGATAACCAAGCGAGGGACTCTGCGCTCGATTTCGGAGTTTTTGTTGACATAGAATGCTGCACAACTCCAGGGAGACTTTGAAGGGGAAATTATCTTCTTGTCTAACAGATCATTGATCTCTTTTTGACAATGCATTGTAAGCTCGTGATTCATTTGAATAGGTCGAGCTTTAGTTGGGATGTTTTTCTCGTCAAAGTCAGGCTCGTAAGGAAGCCCAACAATATGCCTTTTACGTTTCCAAAATGCCATTGGTAAATCAGAACAAAGCTTCTGTTGAAATCTTAGCTTCTAAACATTTAATTTTAGAAGAAATTACAGAATCAGTTAACTGCTTCTGTATTCTTTGGAAAGCTACATCTTCTTTTAAAAACATAATTTGTTTTTCTTTATTTTGCAAAGAATGTATGACTTCATAAGTTGGAGGCTTATGGAAAGGAAGAAGGACGTTGCATATATATATATATATATATATATATTTGCTTGAAAAAAATTAGTTCTGAGTTAAATGACGCCAGCTCGACTTATTTTTGTTGCTTTCTCATTGTATCATTGTAATGGACAGATGTCTCTCGTATTGTCCTCCAATGTATAACTTCAACCTGTGTCTATTAACTTTGAATTTATCTCCACCATTGACATGTTGAATTTCAAAAGCTCCAAATTGTGTCACAGTTATTGCATATGGACCAAGATGACCTCCCTCAGATCAATGTTCTCACGAAAGAACAAGATTGTCTTTTTGAAGTAGTTGGTGATCTTCAAGATCCTGAACTTAAAAAGAATTATTTAGGAAAACTTAAGACAGTCCTTAATAAGCCTTCAACACCCTTATCATCAACTCTTCAAAATCATCCCGAGGTAGCTAATACCTACAACATTACTGATATTTTGAAGAGGTTTCCCTCTGATAGTCCTAAGGTCTCAACGGTGACCATTTTAGACCTTCAATCTGAGATAACACACTTGAAAGAAGAAATTAGGGAAATAAAAGCAAGACAAGAGCTTGATAGACTTGTCCTCCAACAATTGTCAAATGAGCCACAAAAGCTCAAAGAGGTTGTACAGGCAGTTGCAACCTCTGACCAAGACGATGGTGGAACAGAATCCTTCTTAGGATATCTTTCCTCTATAAGGATTCAGAAATACCATGTTAGGGTAACTCTCATCGTCAGTAAATCTTTTGTTTGGACTGGCATAGCTTTATTTGACACCGGAGCAGACAGAAGCTGCATCCAAGAAGGTGTCATTCCAACCAAGTTTTTCGTAAATAATAAGGAATGCCTAAGGGCCGCCAATGGTGAAAAACTTAAAATCACTTACAAACTTCCTTCTGTAAAGGTCACGACCTCCCCAGAGGAACTAAACTGATTCATCCAGACTCCATTTCTCTTAGCAAAAGACCTTTGCATTGCAATAATCCTAGGTATTCCTTTCATTCAACTTTGCAAACCATACCTAGTTACCTGTTTCTACGATTTTAAAAGCAGATGGATCGGGGAGACTTAGGAGGGGGAGATTTTTGACTTGCAACTTAAGTTGCTTGACAGCATTGGTTTGAGCATCTATCCAAGGAACTGGAGGCTTTTTCAATATGTCGTGAAGGGGCTTTAGTAGAATGCTTAATCCCGAAATGAAATCATAAATATAGTTGACACAACCAAAAAACCTTTGAAGTTGTGTCTTGTCCAGGATTTGGTCTGGGAATTTGTCAGCAAACCGGAGAGATCGCTGAATAGGAGTAAAAGTCCCTTGTTGGATGTTATGACCAAGGAACCTGATGTTTGTCTGGAATAAGCTGTACTTAGTTCTAGACAGAGCTAATCAATTTTCTTTGATAGTGTTAAAGAAAATGCCTAGATGTTTAAATATTGGTCGATGTTTATTGAGAAAATCAAGACATCGTCTATATAAGTTATAACAAAACTGGAATATGGATTAAAGATATTATTCATTATCTTCTGAAATTCAGAAGGGGCGTTCTTTAATCCGAATGGCATCACGTTCCATTCGTACTGTCCGAAAGGGACTTTAAAAGCAGTTTTGTGCCTGTCTTTTGGATTGATTTGTACTTGCCAAAAATCAAATTTTAAATTAAATTTAGAGAAAATTGTGGCAGCATAGACTCTTTGTAATAAATTTTTCTTGTTAGGAATAGGATACCTAATCCATCTAAGTGTTGTGTTAAGAAGCTTATAGTAGATAACCAAGCGAGGGACTCCGCGCTCGATTTCAGAGTTTTTGTTGACATAGAATGCCGCACAACTCCAGGGAGACTTTGAAGGGGAAATTATCTTCTTATCTAAGAGATCATTGATATCTTTTTGACAATGCATTGTAAGATCGTGATTCATTTGAATAGGTTGAGCTTTAGTTGGGATGTTTTTCTCATCAAAGTCAGGCTCGTAAGGAAGCCCAACAATGTGCCTTTTACGTTTCCGAAATGCCATTGGTAAATCAGAACAAAGCTCCTATTGAATCTTAGCTTCTAAACATTTAATTTTAGAAGAAATTACAGAATCAGTTAACTGCTTCTGTATTCTTTGGAAAGCTATATCTTCTTTTAAAAACATAATTTATTTTTCTTTATTTTGCAAAGAATGTATGACTTCATAAGTTGGAGGCTTATGGAAAGGAAGAAGGACGTTGCTTATATATATATATATATATATATATATGTATGTATGTATACACGTACTTGCTTGAAAAAAATTAGTTCTGAGTTATTTTTGTTATTTTAGCTCGACTTATTTTTTGTTGCTTTCTCATTGAATCACTGTAATGGACGGATGTCTCTCGTATTGTCCTCCAATGTATAACTTCAACCTGTGTATTAACTTTGAATTTGCCTCCACCATTGACATGTTGAATTTCAAAAGCTCCAAATTGTGTCACGCCACTTATTGCATGTGGACCTGTTCACCTTGATCTGAACTTACCTGGAAAAAGCTTTAGGCTACTATATACAAATGAACTTTGTCCCCTATTTTAAATTCCTTGTACATGATTAATTTATCCTGGCATTTTCTCACTTTTTTTTTTTGTACAAATAAGCATTTTCATATGAGCTTAATCGAAATTCATCTAGCTTATTGACCTGCAACAAACGTTCTGACCAGCTTTTGTTGGTTCCATGTTCAGTACTTTAATTGCCCAAAAGGCTTTATATTCTAGTTCGACTGGTAGTTGACATGCTTTTCCAAAAACAAGCTTATATGGTGATGTGCCTATTAGTGTTTTATATGATGTTCTATACGCCCATAAAGCATCATTTAATTTTAATGCCAATCTTTTTTAGATATTCCAACAGTTTTTTTCAAGATTCTTTTTAACTAACTCCCTATTTGAAACTTCAAGTTGGTCATTTGTTTGGTGTACTTGTCTTATGTGTGACTCCATATTTAGATAATAGGAGTTCAAATTGTTTATTCATAAAATGCGTACCTTGGTCACTGATGATTACTCGGAGAGTCTCAAATCGTGTAAAAATATTCTTTTTCAAAAAATTACACAGTTTTTGCATCGTTTGTTTTGGTAGCTATTGCTTCTACCCATTTTGACACATAATCAACTGCAACTAAAATATATTCAAATGAATGGGAAGAAGGAAAGGGACCCATGAAATCAATGTCTCATACATCAAATATCTCACAAATAAAAATGGTGCTAAGAGGTATTTCATCCCTTTTTGAAATATTACCACTCTTTGACAGCGATCACAGGATTGAACATATTGTCTTGCATCTTTGAAAAGTTATGGCCAGTAGAAACCTGCTTCCAAGATTCTTGCTGCTGTTCGAGTTGCTCCATAATGCCCACCTACTGCTCCATCATGACATCGATTAAGAATTTTTGTTATTTCTTGTTCAGGAACACATCTTCTGATAATTTCATCTACACAAATTTTTAAACAAGTAAGGATTTTTTCAAAAATAATATTTTACATCGGTCATGAGTTTTCTCTTTTGCTAATAAGAGAGTTTCTTTGGTATCCATTTTCCAACTAAGTAGTTAGCAATACTAGCAAACCAAGAGGGTTGGTTAAAAATAGTGGTGATGGAGAAAATATGTTCATCCGAAAATTCTTCTCGGATATCCACTATTTCATGGTGGATTTTCCAACCTGGAAAGGTGATCTGCTAACTGATTTTTCGTTCCTTTTTTGTCTTTAATTTCAAGGTCAAATTCTTGTAGCAATAATATCCATCTTAGCAACCTGGGTCTTGCATCTTACTTCACCAAGAGATATATTAATGTTGCATGATCAGTGAATATTGTAACCTTTGTTCCTATTAAATAAGAACAAAATTTATCAAAAGCAAATACCACTGCCAATAGTTCTTTTTTTGTTGTGGCATAATTCAACTGAGCCTCATCCAACGTTGTACTGGCATAGTAAATGAGACGAAAAATTTTATCTTGTCTTTGTCCTAGTAGAGCTCCAATAGCTGTATCACTTGCATCACACATTACCTCAAAAGATTTGTTCTAGTATGCTGAGATAACAACATGGGCATTTGCTAATTTTTCTTTAAGACTTTCAAATGCTTTTCTGCAATCCTCTGTAAAATCAAACTTTATATCTTTCATTAGTAGGTTAGTTAGAAGTTTTGAGACTTTTGAAAAATATTTTATAAACTTTCTATAAAAACCTGCATATCCTAGAAAATTCCCAAGATAATAAAAGACATATTTTAACCAAAAAAAAAAAAAATGGTGGGAGGGGGTAATCCTGCTATAAGATCAATTTTTGACTTATCAACTTTTATTCCTTTAGCATTGATTTTATGTCCTAAAACAATACCCTCTGTGACCATGAAATGGTATCTCTCCCAATTAAGAATTAAATTTGTCTCTTCACATCTCTTAAGAACTAAGGTCAAGTGCTGAAGACAATTTTCAAATGTTTTGCCAAAAAGTGTAAAGTCATCCATAATAATCTCGAGAAACTTCTCAGTCATGTCCGAGAAAATGGCTGACATGCAACGCTGAAATGTAGCAGGGGCGTTACACAAACAAAATGGAATTCTCCTATAAGCATACGTTCCATGGGAACATGTGAAAGTTGTCTTATCCTGATCTTCTGGTGCAATTGAAATCTTGTTGTTACCTGAATAACCATCAAGAAAATAGTAAAGACCATGTCTTGCTACTCTTTCCAACGTTTGGTCAATGAGAGCTAAAGGGAAGTGATATTTTCTAGTAGCGTCATTGAGACGTCTGTAATCAATACACTCTCCATCCTGTAACTGTCTTTGTAGGTATGAGTTCATTATTTTCATTTTTATGACAATAATACCTCCTTATTCCAATCCACTTACACAGGACTTATCCAAGGGCTGTCAGATATGGGGTAGATGATACCTGCTGCCAGAAGTTTCACCACTTCTTTTTTAACTACCTCTTGCATTGCTAGGTTAAGCCTCTTTTAAGGTTGGACTATTGGTTTGTAATCTTCTTCCATGAGAATTCCGTGCATGCAAATGGCTGGGGTGATTTCTTTGATATCATCTACAGCCCATCCCAAATCTTTCTTGTGTTCTTTCAAGACTCTAATCAATTTGTCTTCTTATTCTGCAGTCAAAGAAGAGGAGATGATCACTGGAAATTGTGATGCTTCAAGAAAAATATATTTTAAATGAGAAGGTAAAGTTTTAATTATAAATTTTTGTTGACTTCTTCTAATAAAACTTCCTCATTTTGTGGTCCACTCGAACAAGTACATTCTCAATAATTCCTTTAGCATTTTTAGTACTCGAATCAACTAGCTGTAAAGAATCAATTGTATTTTTCATTTCCTCAAGTTCTAATTTTTTAAAAATTGAGAAAGACATCAGATTTATTGAAGCGCCAAAATCATACAATACTTTTTCAAATGAACATCACCAAGAGTACAAGGAAGTGTAAAGTTTCATGGATCACCAAATTCTGTGGAAGCTTATTTTGAAAAATAGCATTGTATTTTCCTGTAAGCTTAACTACAGAGATTCCTTCCAATTTTCTTTTACTTGACAAAATATCTTTCAAAAACTTGGCGTAGGAGGGCATTTGCATTAAAGCATCAGTGAATGAAATATTTATGTAAAGTTGATTCAAAATTTCAAGAAATTTAGAAAATTGTTTATCAAGAATTTCTCTTTTCATTTTCTAGGGAAAAAGAATGTCCTCTGAGGAAGGATTTCTTTGTGAAATTGTTCTTTCTTTTCTTTTTTTCTTTTGTTCTTCTGGCTGCTCAGATGTTACCTCGGTGGGATCACCCTTTTTCTGTTTTTCTTCCTGAACCTTGCCTTGTAAATTTGGATATGGGTCATCCATATTCTTTCCTGATCGTAACGCAATAGTTTTGAGATGCTCTTTTGTATTTTTCTCAGTGTTGCTTGGCAATGGTTCTTGAATTTTTCCTAACAAAAGAGTTGCCAATTGACTTACCTGAATTTCTAGATTTTTCAATGATGAATTATGACTCTCCATTTTCTTATCTGTAGCCTTTATGTATTTGTACATCAAATCTATGCTAGGTGCATGAGATTGTTGTGGCTTAAGCTGATAAGGTCTGAAATTTTGTTGCAGCCTATTTTGATTCTGAAATCCTAGTGGTCCTTGTACCTATTGTTTTAAAATTTATGAGTTTTCAGCACCATTAGGGTTATTCCATTGGAATCTCGGATGTTTCTAAGCCATGGGACTTCCATAGGGGTAAGCTTTGTAGCCAATTAAGTTTACCTGTTCATCATTCAGATTTGTGGCTTGACATTCATGATTGAGATGATTCTCACCACAAATGTCACAACCTTCAGATTGTTGTGGATTTACCTTAAAGGTTTCAAACTTTTTTGCTAAGGAAGCAATTTGTTGAGTTAAGGTGTCCAAAGCATCTAATTGGTTCACATATGCTACCTTTTTTATAGTAACACGATAAAATGGCCACTACACTGCATTTTCAGAAATTTCATTTAACAATTGTAAAGCTTCATAGTTTTCCCCGTTATGGAACCTCCGTTAGCTGTATCTATAACATTTCTCGATGAGGATTTTAACCCGCGATAAAAAATGTATAAAAGCATATGATCGGGAATTCCATGATGAGGACATTTTCTCAATAAACCTTTTAATCTTTCCCAATTCTGATAAACTGACTCAGTGTCAATTTGCAAAATTATTAATATCTTGTCTCATTTTTGTTGTTTTAGCAGGAGAAAAATATTTGTTTAGAAATTTCTAAGTCATGTGATCCCATGTTGTGATGGATCCTCAAGGCAAGCTATGTAACCAAGCTTTAGCTTCACCTTTCAGGGAAAAAGGAAAAAGCCTTAGCCTAATTGCATCTGGTGTTATCCCATTATACTTAGCTGTTTCAACAAGCTCAAGAAAATCAATCAAATGACTATGTGGGTCTTCACTGGGATCTCCAATCAACTGACAAGATTGTTTGGATCAAACCAGTCCTGATTTCAAAGTTGTTAGCTGCCGCATAAGGCCTTCTAACACTTGATTCACAATTAAATTGATCAGGCCTAGCATAATTCCTCAGAATCATATTAGCCGGGCGTGGTGCTACTTCATCAAATTGGTCTACTGGAATTGGTGGAATTATTGGTGGTGTATTGTTGAGAAGTCCTTGTTCCATGTCTTTGCTTGTTTTGCTATGAGAAGTTGAAGTTTTTCCTTTCCTGCACTATCGTAAAGATCTTTCAATTTCAGGATCCTATACAAACAACTCTATAGAAGAAGAGCGAGTCAGAAACTAGCTGAAATTTCTAAAAATAAGAAAGAAAACAAAATAAGCATTAGAAAAAAAAATGGTTTCCCAAATTAGTAAGAGGATAATTAATCTGAAGTAGATAATTGCCAATCCCTGGCAACGACGCCAAAAATTTGACGAGGCCAATGTGCATAGGAATTCTTGCTCGTGCTTTGTCAAATTATAATACAATTAAGATATCGTCCCACAGAGGTTGAAACATCTATGCTACGGATTTAGATTATCTTCATTACTATTTAGGAGAATCGGATTTATGAGTGAGTGAAAGTTTTAAGATTTTTAAAGGCAAAAACTAATTGAGTAGAGCATATAGAACTGAATATATATTATAATAACTTAGCAAGCTTTTCCAAGTATCCCAACTGGAGTAGTTTACTCCATTATGGAGTAGATAAAAGTCCTACTAAGAAGATAAAGAAACAGAATACTTCCTAAAAGAGAGAAATATTAACTGCCAAAATCTAAGCTAGAGAATCCAATTAGGAGATTGACTATTTTCTACTATTCTGGCGTGCCTTTGCATTACATACATAGGCCCCATTTATAGGAGAAAATTGCAGGCAAACTAATCCTCTGTCGCGACTGTGATAGTTGTCGTCGCGACGCTAATTTGTTTATCTTTTCTTCTTCATTGTGCTGCAACAATAAATGTTATCGTCGCGACGCTAATTGTTATATCTTTTCTTCTTCATTGTCGTGACAACAAGAGCTGATGTTGCATCAATAATGGCATGGCTCTTCCTTTGGTTTCTTGATGCACCAGCAAAGTATCATCGTCCTTCTCTTTTTGTTTGTTTTCTTTTTTCTTTTAAATAATCCTTCCCTGCAAGATTTGTTAGCACTTATAGGAGAGTATATATAAATTATTCATGCTTTTTTTTAAGGAAATATTATTTATTTACATATGAAAATACATGAATAATTATACTTATCAAACATGTAGTCTAATCTCACAACTGCAAGGAACTATACCTGACATTCTCTAATAATGAAGCCACAATGGGATTATAACCACGAGAGAAAATGGTATCAAAAGGCTTATATAGAGGCCACAAAGAAGAAGATATGTTAAGAATCACTAGAGTAGCTAATACTATCAAATTTTTCATGCCCATATATTGATTACTAATATCAAACACCAGTAAAGGAGGAAGAGTTACAAGAAAACCCAATACACTTAAAGCAGGAGCAAATATAAGGTCTTTGTGAATTACTTCATTCTTAAGAATCACTGCCACTGGATAACAAGCGGCAGGAAGGTATACATCCTTGAGACTCTGAAATATTAACTCATTATCTTTAGCCAATGAGCAAGGCAACCTGTGTGTCTGTCTCATGGCTGCCTAGTTAACAACATTCATACCTTCAATTTGAGCATTCATCCCAAGTTGGAATTGCTCATGCTCAACTTCAAGAGCCAAGATGTAAACACCTTGTTGTTGTCCAAATGATTGAACCCAAATATTGAAGTCAACATGTTCTATTTGGTTCTGTATAAACACATTGATCCGCTCATCTACAACATAAGGCACAAGTTTAGCCTCTAAAGACTCATCCATGTACTCCTCAATCAAATACAACCTAGTTTCCTCAAGGCTAGACTGTCTAGATCTTAAACAATATCACTAATCTGCAAAAGAGACAACACCCGCTCCAATTTCTCCAAATTTACTCCCTTTACTTCCTCCTCTTTTTTATCATCTTCCACTACAACCTCAATGTCTCCAAAATCAGAACCATTGTCAGCTGCCAAGTATCCTCAATTTCACAAAAAACAGAGGAACTTTTATTGAACTCCAACATAATGGCTCCAAAATTATCTCCCATATCACGGACGAAGTGAGTCCCACAGTCACTTATTAGTTTAGTATTCCCACAAAATTCATTTTCTGGCTCAGGACTATTACGAAGAATTGAACCAACATTCTCTTTGTTACCTTCAGGAACTAAAACCTCTTGAGAAACTTGGCTGGCTCTTTGAAGACATTTATCAAATATCTTATCCTCGTCAATTTCTGAATTTTTCTGAACCTCACTTGTGAGTACTTCAACTTCTCCGTAGTTTTGGATCAAAGTAAACCCATAATACCAGGAATCAGTTTAACATTAAGTTCACTGAAGCTGCATACGATTGAAACTGAGCGTTGGTGTTAGATTGTTGACCGGATTCGATTTGTCCTATGCTGTGTACAAATTCTTCGGTCTTATGAATGTTTTCTCAAACCAATGAGAGCAATACAACATACACGTCTGTGGTTGCAGAAATTAGGACATGATAGAAACGGTTCTGCAACAGATCCCTTTCCATCCTTTGAACTTCGTAAGAATTCTGTAAGTAAAGAACCTCCGATGTTTCCTTAGAAATATTACCAGAAAGAGAAGAATCAGTAACTGTAACTATCTAACTAATACCACTGACCAGTTGTTGCATCAAACTTCCATCCTGGATAAAGATTCTCCCAATATTGACTGCTAATAAACTGGTCGCCTGGAATTGAGTTTGCGTAATTGTGACTCGATGTGTAAGAGCCTTCTAGTTCCCCATGTGCATATGTCTGAACTTGGTTAATTGATGTATTTTTTATTCCCATATTTAGATCCTCTACAATTCCAGTAGCATCAACAACAATAACACCAAAAGAATTTGTGCAGAATCCATAAACAACATCTCCATTTGAAACTGAATTCGCATACAACCCACTCCTTTCCTCATTCGTCAAATAAGGGTTAGAAGATCCGCTAGTGAAGCCGCCATATGCATACGCATTTTTAGTGTAATGCTCAACCCTAGAGGACTCTCGATAGAAATGTGTGTTTGCGCAGGAATACTGATGATACGCGTGCAGGTCACTGGAAACCTGATGTTCACTCTCCAACCTTTAAAACTCATATTGATTTGCTGAACTATGGAAGGTCCGAAAACGATTTTGATACCATTCTTCCATATGTTGTAGTCTTCTGTTCGATCTATCCATAAAATCTTAAATTTGTTGCTCCACCTGATTCGAACTTCTGCCGGACTCCGCAATTAACATCGATGAACAACCGAGAATCAGGCTTTGATACCAATTGTAACGATTTCCACGTGGAATTATCATGAAACTTGAAAGGAAAAGAAAAAGGAAAGCTAAAGAAAAATTTAAAGGAAGAATAACGATTTCATTAACATAGCTAGAAAAGGAACGAGTACAAAAGGATAGAAAGGAATGTAAAAACACTACTTAACAACTAGACAGATTGCAGCTAATTGGACAATCAACTTTCAAGGACTAACAACAAATAACTAAGGACTGAATTTGACTATAAGCAAACTAATGACCCAAGAATTGTAATTAATTAAAACTCAAAGACTAAATGTGCACGACAAGGTAGCAGTGGAATATATCCAAGTCTAACTTCCCCAATCTATTTGAACCAAGAGAAGACAAAAAAATTCAACCACAAACTTATATAGACGACAAATATATCAACCAACACGAATATGGCAAGGTAAAATAATCACTCACAACACACCAAGAAAAACCTCTTCGATATGAAGAGTAAAACCACGGGACTAAAGGATCTCAAAGCTCCACTAAATCAATCAACTAGAATTGCAAAAGTTCTTTAAATTGTCTACAAAACAAGTGCCAAACCAAGAGCAATAATATAAACAAGATTGCACCAAAATAATTTAAAAAAATGAGAGAATCACCCCAAATATGAGCCTCCAAAACCGAAGCTACAGGCCTTTATCCAATCTTCTACAATGAAATCCAAGAACCAGATGTTGAGAACTCCTAATTCAAATTTGAGTATGATCCGACAGTTAACGAGTCGAGAAATACCATTTGAAGCGAACTGTCTGAGCAGAAATTTTCTGGGACAAAGAACACACTTTTGTCTCTCACAAGGCTTCAAAAACAGCTGCAGCCTTTATAAGGCTCCATAAAAGTTCGTCAAGGATTTAAGGTTTTATAGTCCCTGTGGAGGCTATTGAAGTTAACGAAGAATTGACTTATGAGGAGATTCCGATTGCAATCCTTGATAGACAAGTTTGTAAATTGAGGAATAAAGGGATTACCTCCGTCAAAGTACAATGGCGAAGTCAACAAGTTGAAGATGCCACCTTGGAGGTAGAGGAAGATATGAAGAAGAAATATCCCTATTTGCTCGTAGAACCAAATGGTTTTGTCTAAAATAATGTTAGAAGTTTAGTTTTTATGAACTATGTTCTAAACCTGTACAACTTATGATAGGATGTCCTTTTTGGCAATATAATGCTCACATTGTTATGGTTGGTGTTATTTTCATGTTTATGTTAAGTCGTTGGGTGTGAATGTGTTATTAGGATTGGTTTTGGTGGTTCCCTAACAGGTGGAAAGGCCCAAATGCAGAGGAAACTCCATCGAAATTTCTCGAAATTTGGGGAGTTAGTCAATTCTGAGCTGGCGGACTCTAACCCTCATTCGAGGATGAATGATCCTAAGCGGGGGAGAAGAATTGGTAGGAAAGGGTGACCCTGCGGTAAGTTATGCGAACAGCGAATTAGTTTCGCTGACCGTAGAAATATCGCGACTAAAGCAGGAGCAACTAAAATTCAAGGGTCATTTCGCGGTGAGGTATGCAAACTGCATAGCTTTTTTGTAGATCGCATATCAGTTTCGAAATCAGTAGGGAAATTTTTGAAGGATATTTTGCGGTCCACTGTGCCGATCGCAGAACCATTTCGCGGATTGTAGATCCACTGCATATCTGTTCAATTCCAACTCAGATTTCGAGGCTCATTCTTCTGTCCATTTCACGGACAACATTGCTGTTTCACAGTCCATTTTACGATCACAGACCCAACTCGGAGGGTTATTTTCGAAAAAGTTTTACCCGACTCTATTTTTAATAAAAGGCCTTAGGATCGATTTTGGAAGATAGTTTTGGCTATTTTGAGAGGGGTAAACACTTTATAGTGAAAAGGGGAAATTTCTAATAACTCCACACTTTAATTCATGCCCGTTTCTAGAATATTCAAGAAAGAAAACTCATAGGGTCTTCAACTAATCGGGTTCGACTTCATCCCTAGCGCACATGTGAAGTTCTATCATGAGTTTAAGCAGGATTTTATTATGTTAGGGCTTATAGGATGGTGATTGGAAGCCATAAGCCCTCAATCTTGAATTTGGGTATATGTGAAGAATGAGAGACATGATCATTGAGTTTGGAGTAAATGGTTGGGCATGTGTGTGCCAATGGAGGTGGTTGATTGCCTTAGAACTATTGTGGGTGAAGTTGGCTTGTAAATTGGTTGTGAGGTGAAAAAACCTCATTGTTGGGAGTTGTAGTCAAGTATGCACACTAAGTGTTTGATGAAATTCCTTTATGACCTAAACTATGAGAATCCTTCTAATACTGGTTCAATTGAACTATAAAAATGTAGATTTAAGTTGCTAAGAGTAGTGAAACGTCGTGGTGACCCTAGGGAAAGCTCGATTGAGGTATGTTTGTCTAAACTCCCTCCTTAGAATTGGATTCTATGAACTCTTCATACATTCCCCAAAACATGGTTTGCTCTAGCTCCTACTCCTTGCTATGAATTGCCTTAAACGAATGATTTATCTAATGCCTATATACTTAAGTCATGTCTCCATTGCCATCTCTATACTCACCGTTAGAGAATGTTTCAAGTATGATTGACTTATCAAATGCTTATGAGTTTAATTCATATTTCAATTACTATCACTATGCTCTCCTTTTAGAAATATTCCAAGTGCCTTACGTTCTTATTACTCATGTATTTGTAGCTATGATTCCCATTGTTTTAATACCTTTAATGTTTTATGATGACCCATGGCAAGTAAAGAAAGTGAAAGAATGGAAATGAAATGTGACAATTTGCCAAAATGAGAATGATGATGTATTGTATGTCCTAAGGGACAATGAAAATAAACGGTTTTCGTGAAAGGCTTTATCTGAAATATTTTTGGGAGTATTTTGTTGTAACTAAGGAGATGTAGGTTGAAAGGCCTATACCCGAAACTACACGTGCCGGTATAGGAGTCGACTGGGACAAATCCCTCACCATTATAAGATTGTGCCCCAATATTGGGATGATGTATTGTATTGGCTAGCATAGACATGCTAATCTACATGACATTATGGTGAGACGACTTAGCAGATTGGGCCGAGATCGGATGCAATGCCGCGAACTTGGTGGTTATACAATATTGTGTTGGTAAGTAATGATCTTTCGACCAAACAATTTAGTGTTTATTTGATGATTTGATTATGGTTTAATTTGGCATTTTAATTATTATTGATTTTTTTTACTACCTCCATGTCTCTCTCTCTCTCTCTCTCTCTCTCTCTCTCTCTCTCTCCCTCTCTCTCACCCTTTATGTTGGCATTCCATTCCATGTGAGGGTACTTGGCTTTACATACTAGTACTATTCTCCCTCTCCCGACTATGTAGAGGAGACCGCCATCCTAGCGATCAAGCAAAATTCTTCAAACTTCCTTCTCGGGAAAGATTTAGTCAATATGTCGGAACTATTATCATCTTGTGTGAATCTTCTCAAATTCAAGCAGCTTAGAATCCAACACATCTCGAATCCAATGGTATCTCACATCAATATGTTTCGACCTACCATGAAATGTAGAATTCTTGCCAAGATGAATAACACATTGACTGTCTCAATAAAGCACATACCTCTTTTGAGCAAAAGCCTAGTTCCCCCAAAAATCTCTTCAAGCAAAGCAACTGTTTACAAGCTCAAATGACAACAATAACCTCAGCTTCTGTAGTAGAAAGAACAACACATTTTTGCAACCTAGATTGCCAAGACACAACTCCTTGCAAAGGTTACCAAGTGACTTGAAGTAGACTTGCGAGTATGAACATTACCTGCCATATCTAAATCAGTGTAACCATAAAGAATAGGCTTTTCTGTCCCAAAACACAAACTCATACTATAAGTGCCACAAAAATATTTCATTATCTACTTCACCGCATTCCAATGCTTTCTTCGTGGATTAGAAAGAAAACGGCTAACAATACCAACAACGTGAACAATATTTGGTACAGTACAAATCAGTACATACATCAAACTGCCAACAGCTGAAGCATAAGGAACTTTCTTCATATCTTCCTTCTCATTATCACTGGAAGGATACTACTTCGTGCTCAATTTGAAGTGTATAGCTAAAGGTGTACTGACAACCTTAGCTTTATCTATGTTATACGTGCGATTACGTTCTGAATGTACTTCTCGTGTGATAATGACAACTTCTTGACCTCTCTGTCACGGACAATCTGCATGCCAAGAATATGTTTTGCTGGTCCTAAGTCTCTCATAGCAAAAGACCTGTTCAACTCTTGCTTCAACTTCTGAATCCTGCAAGCATTATGACCAACAACAATCATTTCATCAACATAAAGCAATAAGATAATAAAGTCATCATTAGAGATTTTTTGCACAAAAATATAATAGTTTGAAAAAGTCTTCTTGATGCCTTGCTGACTCATAAAAGAACTTCCTGTACCACTACCTAGGAGCTTGTTTCAAACCATAGAAGCTCTTCTTCAACTTGCAAAGATAATTTTTCTTTCCCTTGACTTCAAAGCCTTTTGGATGCTCCATAAAATTTCTTCATCTAAATCGCCATGGAGAAAAGCACTTTTAAATCCATTTACTTTACTTCTAAATCTAGACTTGCAGTTTAGCCTAGAACCACATGAATGGATGACAACTTCATAACTAGAGAGAATATCTCATCAAAATCAACTCTTTTTTTTATGATTAAAGCCCTTGACAATTAATCTAGCCTTATACAATTGAACTGGGTTGCCATCTTTATACTTCACCCTAAAAGCCCACTTGTTTTTCAAAGCTTTTTTGTCCTTAGGTAGCTTAACCAAATCAATGGTATGATTATCATACAAGAGTTTCATCTCATCCTTCATAGCATCAAGCCGCTTTTCGTTTTCTTCAATATTCATGGCTTTTTCAAAACTTTCAGGTTCTCCCCCATAAGTCAAGAGTACATACTCAGTAGGAGGATAACGAGATGAAGGTATTTTCTCTCTAGTAGATCTTCTGAGAGAATTCTCTTAAGCATCAACAATAGTTGGTTGTAGGGCAACCATATTATCTTTCACTGGAGCATCATCAACGTCATGCTGGTCATTCTAAACATAATCACCATCTTCATTATCAATTTGATTATCATCAGTTTGAAGATTTTTTTCAGGTGGAATAGTCATAGGAACTGGATCAATATCAACTAAGCTCTCACTACTCTGAGAATCAACCTTCTCAGCTTTGTCAAAATCTTCAATTGTCTGGTTTTCAAAGAATACAACATCACGACTTCTAATAAGTTTCTTTTCAAGTGGATCATAGAAATGATAACCAGATTCTTTTTGACTATAACCAATAAAGATACACTGCTTAGTTTTAACATCCATCTTTGACCTTTCTTCCTTAGGAGCATACACAAAGGCCTTACACCCGAAGACTCTCAAGTGATCATAAGAAACATTCTTACCAAATCAAACTCTCAAGGACATCACCATCCAAAGAAACAGTAGGAGACAAATTGATAACATAAGCAGCAGTATTAAGTGCTTCTGCCCAAAAGGAGTCTGTCAGCTTAGCATTTGAAAGTAAACATCTAATCCTCTCAACTAAAGTTCTGTTAATCCTTTCTGCTAAACCATTTAACTGAGGAGTCTTTAGAGGAGTTTGTTTGTGTCAAATACTTCGCGATCTGCAATAGTTATCAAATTGACCAATATACTCATTACCATTGTATGAGCAGATGCATTTTAATTTCTTCCCTATCCTCCTTTCGACCAAGGCCCAAAAATTCTTGAATACATCAAGTACTTAATCCTTGGAATTCAAAGGAAATATCAGAGTTTGCGAGAATGATCATCAATAAAAATCACAAAATAAAGTGCACCACCATGAGAAAGTAGTGATTTTTGTCCTGAGTCTAATGAAAATGTGTGAATTGCAGGCATGTTAGAGGATGTAAGCTCAATGAAGAATTCTAACTCAAGAAGGAAAAGTGCTAGCTCAAATAGTTAAAGAGCAGAAGTGCAAAGAGTTGTGCGGTCCGTGATGTGCCATAGAAATGCGGCACTTTCGATACTAATTACATAAACTTTAGCTCATCTTTTAAAGCATTGTGAGTCATTTCTTATGTAGTATTGGTGTTTTGTAGAAAATCGTACTTGAAAAACCAAGAACATGAAAAGGATGACAAAAACCACAAAAAAGATAGAAATACGACCGCATAAGTGATATGCGGACCGTAGACCCATCCTAGAGGCAACTAGACCATCCTAGTGTCAAAGAGCCAAAATTACGATCAATATGCGGCCCCATAACTCATGTGCAGACCGTAGAATTGTTGCAAAATACAACCAGGGTTCCGGTGGAGATTGAATATGCGATCAACTATGCGATTGTACAAGCATTATGCGAACCGCAGACCTGTTATGCGACATAAACCTAGAGAGCCTGGAAGTCAGATGTGCGGTAATGTTACGGATGTGCAGACCGGATCAATTCCGCGATCCAGTCTGCAGTCGCAAAGCTGTTCTGAAGGGGTATTTTTGTCACATTTTGACCGTGAATTTGGACCATTATAAATAGAACGACTTGGGCTTTTGTGGGGTATCTTGTCTGAAAAAGAGGATACACTTAGAGAATTGAATAGACCATTATTTTGGAGCTTTTGAGAGAGATTCCAAAGACTTTGTCCTCTTTGTAAGCTTTTATGACTTTATTTATTGCTTTGTTCTTGTATTCTAGTATGAGTAACTAACTTTGAATACTAAGGTTGTGAACCCTAAGTGGGTGTAATGTTAATGAGTGTTTATCATTGAATAAAAGTCACAAAATCCGAACACCCATTCAACCACGAGCCCACCCATACCAAAATTACTCAAATCCGATACCAAAATCTCGATCAAAACCTCAAAATTTGGCGTAAGAACTTTCCTCATTTTTTACCCAATTTTCCACCCTAAATCACTAATTTAATGATAAAATCAAAGACATAAACATGGAATTTAACCAAAACTAAGTAAGAATCACTTACCTCAATCACCCACTTGAAAATATCTCCAAGAATCGCCTCTCATCGAGCTCCCAAAATCAAATTGTGAAAATGAACTCAAACCCTCGTTTTTGAATTTTAACACTGCTGCCCAGTGATTACTCTTCGCGATCGCGGATAGCCTCTCATGATCGCGAAGAACAAAACGAAGCTGCCCCTAAAAATGGCCTACGTGAACACGAAATTCTACCTCTTTAGATCTACGCGATCGCATCCACCCTCACACGACCGTGAAGCTCAAACACGCATGAACCAACTACCTCCTCTCCTCTTCGCGAACGCGGCTATGCCCACGCGTTCGCGATTCACTGCTTGGCCATCCTACGCGATCGCGTACCCTACTTCGCGAACACATAGAGCAAAAATCACCACTGCCCCAAAATATCCTACGTGATCTCGGACCTATCAACGCGATCGCGTATAAGTAAACCAGATATAGACACCAGAAAATCTTCAGCCATAACACCAAGTCCAAAATTGATCCGTTAACCAACCGAAACTCACCCGAGGCCCTCGGGACCTCAAATAAACATACTAACAAGTCCCAAAACATCATACAAACTTAGTCAAGCCCTCAAATCACACTAAACAACGCTAAAACCATGAATTGCACCCCAATTCAAGCCTATTGAAACTAAGGAATTCCATCTTTTACAAATGATGTCGAAACCTATCAAATCACGTCCGATTGACCTCAAATTTTGTACACAAATCACAAATGACATCACGGACCTACTCCAACTCCCGGAACCCCAATCCGACCCCGTTAACCATAAGGTCCATTCTCGGTCAAACTTTCAACTTTCCAACTTTTCGCCATTTCAAGCCTAATTCAAATACGGACCTCCAAATCACAATCCAAACACACTCCTAAGTCCAAAATCACCCAACGGAGCTAACTGAACCATCAAAACTCTATTCCGGAGTCGTTTACACAAAAGTCAACATCCGGTCATCCATTTCAAGTTAAGCATTCAACCTTGAGACTAAGTGTCTCAATTCATTCCGAAACCTCTCCGGACCCGAACCAACTACCCCGGCAAGTCACATAGCAGGTATAAAGCACAAAATGAGTAGTAAATGGGGGAACGGGGCTACAACTCTCAAAATGACCGGTCAGGTCGTTACATTATCCCCCTCTTAAACAAATGTTTGTCCTCTAACGTGTGTAGAAACGTACCCCGAGTCTCAAATAGGTGAGGATATTTGCTCAGCATCTCCCGCTTGGTCTCCCAAGTAGCCTCCTCAACTGGCTGACCTCTCCACTGCACCTTCACTAAAGCTATGTCCTTGGACCTCAGCTTTCGAACTTGCCGACACAAAATAGCCACCGGATCTACATCATAAGTCAAATCACCATACAACTGAATCGTGCTGAAATCCAAAACATGAGACGGATCGACGACATACTTCTGGAGCATAGAAACATGAAATAGTAGATGCACACTCGACAGACTAGGTGGCAAGGCAAGCTTGTAAGCCACCTCTCCAATCCTCTAAAGTACCTCAAACGGCCTAATATACCGAGGGCTCAACTTTCGCTTCTTCCTAAATTTCATAACACTCTTTATGGGTGAAACCATGAGCAGTACCTTCTCCCTAACCATGAAAGAAACATCACAAACCTTCCTTTTGGCGTAATTCGACTGCGCCGTGCGAAGCCGATCCTGAATCAATTTAACCTTGTCCAAAGCATCCTGGACCAAGTCAGTACCAAATACCTTAGCCTCACCCGGCTCAAACCAACCCATCAGAGATCGACACTGCCTCCCATATAAAGCCTCATACGAAGCCATCTGAATGCTCGATTGGTAGCTATTATTGTAGGCAAACCCCGCGAGCATTAGAAACGGATAACAAGAACCCCGAAAATCTATGACAAAAGCGCGTAGCATATCCTCCAATATTTGAATAGTGCGCTCGAACTATCCGTCCGTTTGAGGGTGAAATGCTGCACTCAACTCAACCTGGGTGCCCAACTCTCGCTGCACGGCTCTCCAAAACTGCGATGTAAACTGCATGCCCCGATCAGAAATGATGGACACTGGCACGCCGTGAAGGTGAACAATCTCGCAAATGTAAATTTCAGCCAACCGCTCTGAAGAATAGGTAGTCCCAACTGGAATAAAGTGCAAGGACTTGATCAACCGCTCCACAATCACCCAAATAGCATCAAACTTCCTCGAAGTCCATGGGAGCCCAACTACAAAATCCATGGTGATACGCTTCTATTCCACTCTGGAATCTCTAACCTTTGAAGCAATCCACCCGGTCTCTGATACTCATACTTCACCTGCTCGCAATTAAGGCACCAAGCTACAAACCCCACTATATCCTTCTTCATTCTCCTCAACCAATAATGCTGCCTCAAGTCCTGGTACATCTTCGCAGCACCTGGATGAATGGAATACCGCAAACTGTGGGCCTCCTTAAGAATCAACTCACATAGTCCGTCTACATTAGGCACACAAATCTGGCCCTGTATCCTCAATACCCCATCATCCCCAATAGTAACATCCCTGGCATCACCATGCTGAACCGTGTCCGTAAGGACAAGCAAATGGGGATCATCATATTGGCACTCTCTGATGTGATCATATAAGGGCGATCAAGAAACCACACAAGCTAGAACCCGGCTGGGCTCCGAAACATATAATCTCACGAACTGGTTGGCCAAGGCCTGAACATCAACTGCAAGAGGTCTCTCACCAACAGGAATGAATGTAAGGCTACCAATACTCACTGGCTTTCTACTCAAGGCATCAGCCACCACATTGGCCTTCCCGGGAAGATACAGAATAGTAATATGATAGTCCTTTAACAGCTCCAACCATCTTCGCTACCTCAAATTTAGATCCTTTTGTTTGAACAAGTGCTGGAGGCTCCGATGATCTGTAGATACCTCACAAGACACATCGTAGAGATAATTTCTCCAAATCTTTAATGTATGGACGATGGTAGCCAACTCTAAATCATGAACAAGGTAGTTCTTCTCATGAGGTTTCGATTGACACGAAGCATAAGCGATCACCCTACCCGCCTGCATCAAGACACACCCGATACTGATCCGAGAAGCATCACAATACACTGTATAAGAGCATGAAGCGGAAGGCAAAACTAGAACTGGAGCTGTGGTCAAGGCAGTCTTGAGCTTTTGAAAGCTCGCCTCACACTTATTCGACCACCTAAAAGGAGCACCCTTCTAGGTAAATTTGGTCAAGGGAGATGCAATGGACGAGAAACCCTCCACGAAGCGACAATAATAACCGGCCCAGCCGAGAAAGCTTTGAATCTTTATAGCTGAGGACGGTCTGGGCCAACTCTAAACTGCCTCTATCTTCTTCGGATCTACTTGAATCCCCTCACTGGACACCACGTGCCCCAAGAACGTCACAGATCTAAGCCAAAACTCACACTTGGAGAACTTGGCATAAAGCTTCTCCTCCCTCAATCGCTGCAACACAATCCTCATATGCTGGGCATGCTCCTCCTGGCTACGAGAGTACACCAGTATATCATCAATGAATACTATGACAAACGATCAAGATAAGGTTGAAATACACTGTCCATTAAATACATGAATGCTGTTGGGGCATTGGTCAACCAAAAAGACATCACAAGGGACTCATAATGACCATAACGAATCCTAAATGTTGTCTTTAGAATATTCGAGTCTGGAATGTTCAACTGGTGATACCCAGACCTCAAATCAATCTTAGAGAACACCCTCACTCCTTGAAGTTGGTCAAATAGATCATTAATGCGCGTCAAAGGATACTTGTTCTCGATTGTCACTTTGTTCAACTTCCTATAGTTGATGCATATCCGCATAATACTTCCTTCTTCTTCACAAACAAAACCATTGCACCCTAAGGCGACGCGCTAGGACTAAGAAACCCCTTATCAAGAAGTTCCTGAACCTGTTCTTTCAATTCCTTCAACTCAGCTGGTGCCATACGATACGAAGGAATAGAAATGGGCTGAGTGCCCGACACCAAGTTAATACCAAAGTCAATATCCCTGTCGGGCGGCATACCCAGCAGGTCTGCAGGAAACACATTCGGAAAATCTCGCACCACTGAAACAGAATCAACAGTAGGAGTATCAGCATCAACATCTCTCACAAAGGCCAAATAAGATAAACAACCCTTCCCAACCATCCGTTGGGCCTTCAGATATGAAATCACTCTGCGGGGAACATAATCTAGAGAACCTCTCCACTAGATCCTTGGCAACCCCGACATCGACAACATCACGGTCTTAGCATGACAATCCAGCATAGCATGACATGGAGATAACCAATCCATACCCAAGATCATGTCGAAATCAACCATGCTAAGCAATAAGAGATCAACTCTAGTCTCCGATCCTCCAATAGTCACTACACACGACCGATATACACGATCCACTATCGCCCACGGGCGTGGATACATGAGCGGATAAGACTAAGGACTCACGGGGCATATCAAGATAACGAGCAAAATACAATGATACATACGAATAAGTACAACTAGGGTCAAATAATACAGAAACATCTCTATGGCATATTGAGAGAATACCTGTGATCACTGTGTCTGAAGCACGACATCTGGTCTGGCAGGAAGAGCATAGAATCAGGCCTGACCACCACCTGATCGGCCTTCCCCTCTAAGGCGACCCCTAGCTGCCTGAGCCCCAGCCGGAGCTAGCTAGGCGGGTGGTGAAGTAACTGATGCTGAAGTCGTAGTCTAACTCCTCTGTTGAGATAGGCTTCTCGAAAGGCGAGGGCAATGTCTCTTTATGTGACCCAAATCTCCACACTCGATATAACCCCTCTTGGACAATGGCAGTAAGTACTGAGGCGGATCCCGAGAACCAGAATAACTATCAGAAGAACCTGGTATAAACGAACCCTGAACTGATAGTGCACGGGATGAACATTGAGCTGGAAGAGCACTGAGAGACGACTGGCTCGGACGGACACTGTATGAACCATGGCCAGATAATGCACCACGGTGAACTGGAGGAGCTATCTGAGCGGGCCTACAAGGACGTCCCCTACTATGGTAAGACTGTCTCCCAAAATGAACACCACTAAGACCACCCGAACCTCGAGGCCTCTTGGCCTCCCTTTCCTCATGCTCCTGACTACGGACCATCTCTATCTGCCGAGCAATATCGACCACCTCATCAAAAGCAGCACTAGACGCCCTCTCTCTAGTGATGAGCAACCGCAACTGATAGGTGAGGCCATCAATGAACCTCTTAATCCTCTCCCTATCTGTGGAAAACAACCAAACTACATGACGAGACAACTCGGGAAACCTCATCTCGTACTAGGTCATAGACATGACATCTTAACATAGCTGCTCAAACTGTCTGTGCAGCTCCTCCTGCGAGACTGTGGCACGAACTTCTCCAAGAAGAGAACGGAGAACACACGCCATGTAAGTGGTGCTAAACCGGCTGTTCTGCGCCTCTCATAAGCCTCCCACCATCTAAAGGCAGCCCCAGTAAACTGAAAAGTAGTGAATGAGACCCCACTAGTCACCAGAATACCTGTCGTGCGAAGAATCCGCTGGCACCTGTCCAAAAAGTCCTGGGCATCCTCAGTCTCAACCCCACTGAATGATGGAGGATGGGGTCTCCCAAATCTCTCTAGTCTCCTCTGCTCATCATCAGTCACAACGAGACCCACCTGGGCCTGAGCAACTGCAACCGGCTGGGCTGGTGGTACCTCCGGTGTCTGAAGTCCCTACATCACCTGCTCTAGTGTATGGGCGGCGGGAGTCTGAGAACCTCTCCCGGACACACTTCTAAGTCCAAAATCACCCAACGGAGCTAACAGAACCATCAAAACTGTATTATGGAGTCACACAAGTCAATATCCGATCAACCATTTTAACTTAAGCTTTCAACCTTGAGACTAAGAGTCTCAATACATTCCGAACCCTCTTCAAACCTGAACCAACTACCTCAAAAATTCACATAACAACTATAAAACACAAAATGAGCAGTAAATAGGGGAACATGGCTACAACTATCAAAACGACCGGCCAGGTCGTTGCAGTATCTGTTTTAACTATTACAAAATTTGTGTAAAACCTAAAAAGTTTTAACAACATATCTAGTCTAGAACATTGTTGAGTTTCAATATACATAGAAGAATACATCTAAATTTTAAACTATACATTCCAAAACAATGTTGAGTTTTAAAATAGATTGAAAAAAATAGCTACTGACAAATGAAGGTCATTCTGGCTTTGATTCTTATGCCTGATTCTTTTTGGACTAATAACATAAACAAATTCAACGTATTAAAAAAAAATCATAGAAGGTAAGACATGTAAACCAGAGTCATTCAAACAAACTTTAGTCTGATTATTTATGTTAGTGTGACGACTCGGCCGACCGTTTTGAGTATTTTAGCCCCGATTCCCTATTTATTGCCTCCTCTATGCTATATTGTGGTTATTTGACTTACCGGGGTATTTGGTTTTGGTTTGGGGTGAGTTTCAAAGTGAAATGAGACACATAGTCCCCAAATTAGAGGTTTAGGTTGTAAAAGTTGACCGTATTTTGACTTGTGAAGATGACTCTGGAATGGAGTTTTGATGTTCCAATAGCTCCGTATGGTGATTTTGGTCTTTGGAGCGTGTACGGATGTTGATTTGGAGGTCCGTAGGTTGTTTTGACATGAATTGGCGAAAGTTGGAAAATGGAAGATTTTGAAAAGTTTGACCGGGAGTTGACTTTATTGATATCGGGGTCGGATCTTGATTCCAAAAGTTGGAATAGGTCCTTAATTTTAATTATGACTTGTGCGTGACTTTTGAAGTCAATCGGAGTTGATTTGGTATGAATCAACATGAGTTTCGGAATTTGGAAGTTCATAGTTCATAGGCTTGAATTTTGATTGCGATTCGTAAAATTTACATTGTTTGATGTGATTTTTGGCCTCGAGTAGGTCCGTAATGTGTTTTGAAACTTGTTGGTACATTCAGACGAGGTCCTGGGGGCCCCAGGTTTGAATCGGATTGAAATTGGATCATTGTTGGACTTAGTGTTTTGCTGAAGTGCTACTGTTCTGGTGTCATCACACCTGTGGAGGGTTTGGCCGCAGGTGCGGACACGCTGGTGCGCCATGGTCATCGCAGAAGCGGAGGAGCCCAGCCTAGGCCTGGGTTCGCAAGTGCGGATGCCTGGGCGTAGATGCGCTTCCACAGGCGCAAGCTTCTCTTCCGCAAAATTGGGAAGGCCTTGTGTAGGGCCGCAAGTGCGATCTAGTCTCCGCAAAAGTGGTCTTGCAGGTGTGAGCAATTCATCCATAGAAGCAGAATTTCCTGACCTTAAGTGGAATCCGTACCTGTGATGGCTTTTCCACAGGTGTGGTGTCGCAAAAGCGAAACAAAGGTCGCAGAAGCGAGGATCGCTGGGCAGAAAGGCCTTGTTCGAGGGTTAATCTTCATAATCCATTTTTAGACTTAGAGAGCTCAAAGGGAGGTGATATTTCGAGGGTTTTTCAGAGAGATCATTGGGTAAGGAATCATAACTCGGTTTTGTAGAATGAAATTGTTTTGGCTAGATTCGAGCCGTTCGAAGTTGGATAATTGAGTGAAAGGCCTTCTAGTTGAATGATTTAGTGTGGTTTGAGGTAAGTGACTTTCCTAACCTTGTGTGCCGGGAATTACCCCTTAGGATTGGTGTTGTGTGTAATAATTGTGATATGTGGAAGCCGTGTGCGCAAGGTGACAAGTGTGTACACGGGCTAAATGTGGAAATTTTTTATTTTAGCTATGTATATCCTTTCTTGCCTTAATTGTGTTGCCTCAACATGTCTAAAATCATTTTTTTGGGTCTAATTTCACATTTCTACTTGTCTTATTTCTTACTTGCTAATTGCTCTGCATGTCTAGTTGAAGTTCTTATTTCCTTTATCTCGTATTCATTAATTAACTGTTAAATTCTTTATGTGAAATTGCTATTCTTAGAACATCTTGTTGTTGAAATTGGTATTGAATTGCAAAGGTCGTGATTCCTATTGAGACAAAGTGAAGTGGTGAAATATCATCTATCGAGTTATTCTTTCGGTTGTTACTCTTTGGTTTTATGTATATTGTGGTTGAGCGGAAAGCTCCTTATTGAAATTTTGTTATTGTTTGGTTTCTCTGGCAAGTTGTGATATTGGTCACTTGAGGTGCGAATTGTGATATGTTGTGATATTGATACACATGCGGTGGTATAAGGCCTGAGTGTTGAAACACATGCGGGGATATAAGGTGGGGTTGATACGTGTGGCTAATAGGTAAACTATTAGAAGCCATGCAGTGTGATAAGGTGGGCTAAAATGCGGGATGCTATTTCGGATAAAAGGAAAGACTGTGAGTTACTTATTGTGATTTAGGACTATGAGGCGGTACCTCGGTAGTAGCCCTTGTTGATCTTTCTCTATTTGTTGTACTTGTCTTGGTTGTTTGTTTCCTTAACATGTCAATCCTTGTTTCCTTCAGTGTTGTATTATCTGCCTTGATTCTGTGTAGTTAAGTTTTGGTAACTTCTTTATTTGTTTCATTTCCATTGTTATCACCATTGTATTGTTATATCTTTCACCCTTTTTCTTGTTATTATTCCAGTAGGGCCTTGACCTGACCTCGTAATTACCCTACTGAGGTTAGGGTTGGCGCTTACCGGGTACCGTTGTGGTGTACTTATACTATACTTCTGCACATCTTTTTGTGCAGATTCAGGTACTTCTTATCAGTCCCGGCACTAGTGAGCTGAGTTTACATTGGAGACTTCAAAGTACACCTGCCCGCGTCCGCAGGCCTTGGAGTCCCCTTCTATCCCTTTTTATATTTCTCCTCCTTTATTAGACACAATTGTATAGGAATGATTTGGTATTGTCTTAGAGCTTGTGACTTGTATTAATCCGGGTTTTGGGCTATTATATATACTTTGAGTTATAGATATTTCCCTTTTATATATGTTGTTGAGTTCGGAGATTTTCAATTATTGTTTCATTCCCTTCCGCATGTTTGTTAGGCTTACCTAGTCTTAGAGACTAGGTGCCGTCATGACATCCCACGAAGGAAAATTGGGGTCGTGATAGTCAGTTTAGCAATCGACTAAAAGAATTTAATTATATTTATTGTTTAAGCATGTTATCTTATTTTATTTTCTCAATAATCAGATCAAATGCGATAATAAATTTGACCTTAAAACACCTTGGCTAAAATATATCAATGTGCACATTATTCACTCTAAGATGGTGATATTTTAGTCATTCTTATATCGTATAGGAAATTTATAGTAACTATTATCGATCCTCATTATTCCCTTTCTTTCATCAGCAATCTTATTATATACTAACTCAGATCCTGTTGGAAGTTGTAGATACAAATTCACCAACCCTACAAAATTTAGCAATCTACTAAATCCTAAAATCAAAAAAGTAATCAAATATTATTTTCCTTTCTACTTTTAAAAACTCTTCAATAATTACAATTTTATTTTCCTTCATAAGATTACTGAAGGAAAATAATTACCTTCATTTGACAAAAATCTTCACTAAATGTAAGTAGTTGAGACTGGCTTATATAAGTAGCACAACATAATAATAATACAAGAGAAATTGAGAAAAAAAATGAAATTTCCATCGTTTCAAAGCTTTGATTTAGTTTGGTATAACTAACTTAGTAGTTCTATCTTTTCCAACTTTGTCTGACCTTTGATTTCATTGTGACACACTCCGGATTTTTCGTCCTTCTTATCCTATCTTGAGATTCATTTCTTGATAACCTCTTACCGTGCTTCTCTTTTTTCTCTTTCCCCTTCTCTATATCTCTCATTGCGCATTAAACATCTACATACATAATTCTCTCATGGATATGTATCTCTACTTAGGCTTCGATACCTTAAATGTCTTGAATTCCTCTATATCTAACGCCTTGAATTCCTCCATATGTAATGCTTTGAATTCCTCTTGGACTTTAACTTCTACATGCAAATACTATTTAGCGTGTGAAGAAAAAACGTGATAAGGTTAAAAACAGAATAAACCATAAATGGGGTCTCTCCACCTAGTATTATCATATTCAATTGCAACTATACCATGGTATAATCCTTTGAATATTCGAAATTATTTCATGATTTACTGGAATTGAAGGTTAAAATAGTAGTTGCAAGCACAAATAGCATAATGAATGTCGAATTTATAACTAAGAACAAATTTAATAGTAATAAAATTCTAAAGCAAAATAAGAAAAAAAATGAAAAACTTGACTATCCACACAGATTTAATATTAGGTTACAAATCTCAGATGAATCATTGAAAGCTAACGGCAATGTGCAATGACGAACCGATAACCGGACTAGAGAGGAGGACGAAGAACAACAAATCTTCTTCAAAACATGTATTGCGACAGTGACACGATGGTGACTGTAAATCTTGGAAGACATATCTCTTGCCGCAGACGGTTGCAAATATATTTAATCTCTATAGAGCTATGTTGTTGTGCGTGGCTTCATGGATTTGGAAGATTGAAATCGAATGGAGTAATAAATAAGAGTCTTTTTGTAGAGATTTTTGGAAAAGTTGAATGTATAGCTTTAACTAAGTTGTTCAGAATTTTACACATCAAAAACTTTTGAGTTTCTCCTAATACACTGTACATTTACTTCTTGTGTTCAAAGGGTCCTTTTATTTTCTTAATAAAAACATGAACCATATTATGTTCATGACAGTTTCAAAGACGCTTAGATTCCAAAACATATTTCTTAGTTATATCTTCTACATTGACGATGATATGTAGTAATTAAATGAAGGGTGTAATGGTAATTCAATTTTGATGGGTAATTTGGTAATTCAAGTTTGACATTTTAGCTTCAGACTTATAATATAGTATGATATGATAACTAATTTAATTAACTATATGCACATCGATCCTAATTAATCAACCAAGTTGTAAAACATATTTGACATCTTAAAGATATATGCTAACTTATAAAAAATTATCTAATTCACAACATTATATGTTGACCGAATTATTAACTAGATGCAATTCACCCTAAGTTTTTAGCAAATAATTTATCATCAAAGTAAGCTATCTACCTATCATTTTCACTATACTTGTGTTTTTTTGTACATCCGAGAGCAAGAATTACAAAGCGGGGATACGTATCCAATTTTCCTTCAAGCGCCGTCTTTCGAAAGCGACTCCATATAATAGTACCTCGCAAAAATAAAGTAAAATAAACTAAAGCAAAATATATTTTGGAGAATAATTCTTTTTGAATTTTTTTTTGGAAAAGGTTTTTCTAAAAATAGTTTAAAAATATTATAGGAGGCTCGGATGTATTTTTATTCCGTCTAGACATGAGAATGAAATTGTCTTAGTTGCGTACTACGATGGCCAATCGTGTTGCCGTACTAAGGGGAGGTTCACCACGTTACTCGTCTTATCTTCTTTTGATATTTATCGTCATCGCCTCATTATTTTTGAGCCTGGTTCAAAGGATTAATGGGTGAATCATGGCCTCAATAACTTTGAGTTATTTTCATCGGCCAAAGTTCACATGTGTACCATTTATTCATCACTAAACTGAATTTATCTTGCTTCAAAATCTGTATTTTCTTTCATGGTCCAACCAGTGTGTAGCAACCAAACCAAGCAACGTCAAAAGAAATTTGTCAAAGAAAAGAACAACATATGATTAGATGAAAATTTTCGGATATGATGATGTAATAACAGTACTATAACTATAACAACCTGGCCAGTCGTTTTGAGTATTTTAGCCCCAATCCCCTAAATTATGCTTCCTCTATGATATATTGTGGTTATGTAACTTGTCGGGGTGGTTGGTTTTGGTTTCGGGTAAGTTTCAGAGTGAAATGGGACACATAGTCCCTAAGTTGGAGGTTTTAAGTCATAGGAGTTGACCGTAGTTTGGCTTGTATGAAGATGACTCTGGGATTGAGTTTTGACGGTTTTAATAGCTCCGTGGGGTGATTTGGTCATAGCAACTTGTCCTGAAGTTGATTTGGAGGTCTGTAGGTCGTTTAGGCACAATTTGACGAAAGTTGGAAAATGGGAGATTCTTGGGAAGTTTGAGCGGGAGTTTTCCTTATTGATATCGGAGTCTTATCCCAATTCCTGAAGTTGGAATAGGTCCGTAATATCATTTATGATATGTGTGCGAAATTTGGTGTCAATCAGAGTTGTTTTGGTATAAATCGGCGTTGGTTTCAGAATTTGGAAGTTCATAGTTCATAGGCTTGAATTTGGGTTGTGATTCGTAGAAATTGTGTTGTTTGATGTGATTTGTGGCCTCGAGTAGGTCCGTTATGTGTCTTAAAACTTGTTGGTATATTCGGATGGGGTCCCGGGTGATCGGATGGAAATCAGATCATTTGTGCACTAGTTGGATTGCTGAAAGTGCCCATCTTCTGGTGTTTTCGCACCTGCGGAGGGAATGGCCGCAGGTGCGGGCTCGCAAAAGCGAGCACTTGGTCGCCGATGCGGAACTGGGCAAGCCCAACTGGGGGCGCAGGAGCGAAAAGTATTCCGCAGAAGCGGCTTCGCTTCTGCGGTGGAGAGGAGCGCATGAGCGACAGTGTTCTGTAGGTGCGACGCTTGAGCCGCAGGTGCGCATGCGCAGATGCGAACCCTTTTCTGCCGAAGCGGTATTCCTTGGACATAAGTGAAGTCCTCACCTGTGATGGTTTTTCTGCAGGTGCGGAGCCGCAGATGCGGCAGTAAGGTCGCAGGTGCGATTCAACTGGCGGAAAAAGGGATTTTTGAGGGTTTTGATTCATATTTTATTTTGGGATTTTGGGAGCTAGGTGGGAGATGAAATTTCGAGGGATTTTTAGAGGGATTTTTTGGGTAAGGATTCTTAACCCGATTTTGGTTAAATTACACTAATCTATCATTATTTTTATCGTATAATTTAGAATTGGAGTTGGAAAAAAAGGGGAAAAGTGGCAGAACTTCTTATATTCAGTTTTTGGGTTTTGAAAGGCGAAATAAGGTCGGATTTGAATAATTTTTTATGGTTGGATTCGATATCAAATGGATGTTCTGTTTTTGTTATTTTGGTCGGATTCCGAGACACGGGCTCGGGGTGATTTTTTGGGTCGATTTCTCAATTCTTTGCGAATAATCGTAATTCATTGTTTGAATTAGTTTCCTATAGTTATATTTATAGTATGAAATTGTTTTGGCTAGATTCGAGCAGTTCAGAGTTAAAAAACCGAGGGAATGGACTTCCAGTTGATTGATTTACCATGGTTTGAAGTAAGTGACTTATTTAACCTTGTGTGGGGGAAATTCCCCTTAGGATTTGGTATTGTTGCCATAATTGTGATATGTGGAAGCTGTGTACACGAGGTAACGAGTGCGTACACGGGCTAAATGTGAAATTTACGATTTTTAGCTATGTAGTTTCCTTTCAAGCTAATTGAGTTTCTTTATCATGTTGTAGTCATCGTATTTAGTCTAATTTCACATGTCGACTTATTTTTATCTCTTATTTGCAAATTGTCCTACATGTTTAGTTGAATTACTTACTTTCTTTAATTCCATATTCATTATTTAACTGTTGAATCCTTATTTGAAATGGCTATTTTTGGAATATCTTATCATTGAATTTGGTATTGAGTTGCAAAGGCCGTAGTTCCTATTGAGGCAAAGTGAAAGTTGTGAAATATCATTTTATTGAGTTACTCTCCGGTTGTTATTGTTGAGACTTTGTATATATTGTAGTTGAGCCGTGGGCTCCTTATTGTGAATTTTGTTATTGTTTGGCTTTTTCTAGCAAGTTGTGATGTTGGGAATTTGAGATGAAAATGGTGATACATGGTGATATTAATACGCATGTGTTGGTATAAGGTCTGGGTGTTGAAACGCATGCGGTGAGATAAGGTTGTCTTGATACGCGTGGCTAGTAGGGGAACTACTAGAATCCATGCAGTGTGATAAGGT